>VDFB02061918.1:0-104851 GCA_007258455.2 Sequoia sempervirens | reverse complement strand
AGTATAGGATATTATTCCTTAGCTTCTTTCTTCCATTGGGAAGGTTATAAGAGTTGAAGACTCTAAGGTGACTCTCCCTCATATGGATGCTAGGGTTTTGATTTCCCTGCTTCTAGGTGTAGAAATTAAATAAACTATTGAAATCTCCTTACAAGAGTCTATCCTCTCATTTGATGTTGATGTTTTGGGAGGTATTAATGCATGTTACCTCTACAGAAGAGGACATATTAGAATAAATTGCCATATTATTCTAAATAAAAATAACAATAGGAGGAAAAACTAGAACCCTAATTTTTCTCTGACAAATAAGGGGAGAACCAACCCTACTTCATCTAAAAATACCATGGGGTAGTTAAAGATATTGAATCATAGTTGAGTGGGGATAGGGAGACAAATGTTGATTATCTAAGGGCTGGTAAAAATGGCCCCTCAAATACCGATGAGCTCTCACCTTTACAAGGTGATTCTATCCATTGGCATAGAATATCAAATCTATTGACCCCAATGCTATGAGACTATGCAATCCTAGTGTATTTCCTTATAGTGATGCTATAGAGAACCCTCTCGATATCTTATTCATGCTGGTCAAACAGACTCTTCCAATCTTATAAACACCTACTCCTTTGAAGAATGTGTGACTTCTAAGGATTCCAGAATGATGGCTTGTGATCTACCCAAATCCTTAGCTAACCCTATCATAGTTGGGACCCTTGTAGATTGCTCCCTTGATAGTCCAAAGCTTGAAAAATTGAATGCACAACAAATTGTATTGAATAAAATTCATAAAAATATTGAAAATAACAATCTTAGATTGCTTAAATTGGAAAAGAAGGCCTTGGATGTAAACAAAAAGGAGAGTCCCAAACATGCTGAAATCTCATGCTCAAAAAATTTAAGCTTGAATATTGATGATTCTTGTTTAGATAATGAACTTGACACCATGGTTAAGAGTATAGTTAAGGAACTTGAAAATTGAAACATAACCCTACAAACCTGCAAATACCTAAATCTGGGGTAGATTCCCACTCTGTGGATGAAGATAAATCAGGAGGCAATGAGCCTCAATATCCAAAGGATGGAGAAAATTCGAGCAATAGCTCTAAATCAGAATTTGACTATAAGGTTAGCTATATACATGCTCCTATTGTTGTGGATTCAAATAAGGACATTTCCTCAAATTCTCTTCCTAAGGAAACTCAATATGATGGACAAAAAGTTGACTCTAATGTGAATTCGAATAAGAATGTGTAAAGAATCATTGGACAGTAATTTGAAAAAGGTAATATAGAACTCTTTCAAATTATGGAAAACAAAGGGGGAACTTGGAATCCCCTGCAAAACTTACTGGAAAAGAAAAATTCCTTGAGGGAGTTGAAAGGAAGCATCTTCCTCCTTCAAGCTCTCACCCCAGTTCAAACATTAATCCAAAGGATAAAGTAATCCCTATTGGGGATGGGAATATAGCCACTTCTATATTGAAAAGGAAGAACATAACTAAAGAGTCCCCTTATCGGTTTATTAAGAGAAAAGAGGGAAAGTAGACTTCCTAAATGCTTTGATAGCTTTAGGAATTCCATGGACCCTAACAAATAGTAATTGATTATGGGAATAAACTATGTTTTATGGAATGTCAAGGGACTAGAATCCCCTAGAAGGAAATACATTATCCGAATATTTTTAAACCTTGTGAAGAAAAAAGATGATGTGTTACTCCAAGAGGTAAAAGCCATTAATTTTACCCTTGAAACCAATCTTAGGTTCATTTGGAAGGACTTTGTATAATTTGAAACAAACCATGAAAAAGGGAAAGGAGGCTCTATCATTTTGATTTCCAATGTTTGGGCTCAATATGTGAAGGAAAGTGGGTCTTCACCCTATTAGAGGGTTGTTTGGGTGACCTTTGAAAAGGATGACAATAAATTTGGACTATGTTCAGTGTATGCCCCCAATGAATACAGATGCATGATTGAATTGTGGCAATGGATCTACAATCTACCTAACATCCCATGGATAATTGGTGGGGATTTCAATATGATTGAGCATCAAGAAGATAAAAATGGGGTAATGAAATTGGATTGGAAAGGCAATGAACTCTATTTATGGTAAAAAATGAAGAGTAGACTTAATCTCTTCAACCCCTAAGTTGTAATAAGAAAGACAACAAGGAAATTTTGTATACCTAGTGTAACTACCAAAAAGAGAAGAATATAATTTATTGTAGACTAGACAAATTTTATGCAAACAAAGACTTTTTCATTTTTGGGAAAGATGAGAAGGGAGCTCTCATAAAGTCTATTCTTATACACTTTTTTATCACAATCCTATCCTTGTGAAAATCCTGTTGAACTCTATGGATAACAAAGATCAGAAAAGATAAATCACTTTTAAGCTCAACACCATCATCCTCAAAGATGAGGATTGCAATGATGCAGTGTTTATTTTGAGAGAAATTAATAGGTGGATGCTAAAAGGTGGAAACAAAATGTGACTTGATGGAAAATAATTTTTCCAACTATAGAGAAAAAAGAGCTATGGATAATAGGAAAGCAAAGGATAATCTAAATAAGATGTTTCTAATCGCGAAAGTAAATTTATTCAAAATGATCCCTCCAACATGGTCTTAAATGAAGAAATGACCTTAATAAAAGACTCATTACAAAGGCTGCAATCAAGGAGAAGTCAAGGATTGAGAGTAAGATCTAAATTAAACTGGCTAAAGAATGGGGACAAAGGCTCTAATTTTTTCTCTAGGATGTTAAAAAATAAGTAAGTAAAGGAGAACATAGAAAGGATTTGGGAAGACAACAAGAACATACAAGATCAAGAGGAAATCAAGTATTCCTAAAATTTTGTAAAAACCTCTTTACCTCTGAGGGAAAGAGCCTGACCAATTGATCTGAAAGAAATTTGTGCAAGCAACTAATCCAAAAAAAACTAACACAGGATCAAATCAACATTCTTGACAAAGAAATCTCTTAGGAATAGATAAAAAGAGCTATCAATAGTTTAAACAATGATAATTCTCTCGAGGTTGATGGATTCCCAGTGGAATTCTACAAGCATAATATTGAATGGATCAGTGAGGACTTATATTTTCTTTATAAAGAAGCTATACCGAAGGGTACACTAGGCAATAATATTAATAAGGGAATAATTAAGTTGATCCCCAAAGATGGAGATAAGACCCTAATAAAAAATTGGAGGCCCATAACCCTCTTGAATGTATCTTACAAAATGTTTTACAAAGGTGATAGCCACTAGGCTAGAAGATATCTTATCTAAATTCAATAGCAATACTCAAATAGGCTTTATAAAGGGAAGATATGTTCTAGAGAACTTGTTGACCAGTTGGGAAGCCATGAATTGGGAAAAGCAATCCAACTAGAATGTGCTAATGTTCCTCCTTGACTTTGAAAAAGCCTATGATAGAGTAGATGGGACTTCCTACTCATGACACTGGAGGCTTTTGGCTTTCCTTATAGTTATTGCATGTGGTCAAAACTCTTATGAAGGATCCTATAGCCCAAATTAAAATAAATGGATCTTTAACCAAAGTTGTCAAACTTGAAAGGTTAATAATACAGGGGTGCCCCCTTTCCCTAGCTTTGTTTATCATTGTATTTGATGCAATCTTATACCTCTTAAGAGAATCCTCTACTTCTCCTAAAATCAGGGTTGTCTGCCTCCCGAACAAGGAAGACTTACTAAACTTATAATTTGTTGATGGTACAACCTTATTCTTGGAACTTAATGAGGATAATATGGACTCTCTAATGATGAAACTTAAAAAGCTTTGTGATTCCTCAAGAGACAAGCTCTTAAATACTAAATATGTTATAATAGGTTGGCAAGATACCTCCCCCCACCCAAACTACTTGGACAAATATGAATTCATGTGGGGGGCAGGGGGGGCACTAAGCAAGTAAGGTACCTTAGGATACCATTTTCTATCAACCCATGTCTGAAGGAAATGTGAATGTGGATTAAGGGAAAGATTAAAACAAACTGGAAAAATGGAACAAAGAGTTTCTCTCATTGGTTGGAAGAGTATAGGTGTTCCAGAAGATCATATCCTCTTATAGATTATACTACTGCTCGATTTAGCTATTTAGTAGTTATCAAGTAAATGAAATCCAAAAAAAGCATTAGAAACTTTTTGTGTTCTAATGGAAAAGGTGAGAAAAAGAATCACTCAATAAAATGGGAATGGTGTTGCATGGATAAGAGTAGAGGGGGCGAAGGATTAAAGGACCTCAAGCTAAATGGTGTGGCCCTTACTATCAAATGGATTGTGAAAGCCATGGAAGGAAATGAGCCATAGAAAGTCTTGATAAGGAACAACATCGAGCTTGTTGTTCCCAAACAAGCAAAATCTAGGAATATGATCCCTTTTAGTGACCTAATAGCGTGCTCATTTCTAGTAATTCCCACAGGATCTAATGTATTCAAAATCATTTAGAAAGCATAGGAAGAGATCAGTGAGTTTATTTCCAATAATGGCTTCATTGGTAAAAATAATAAGATTCTTGAAAATAGGTCCATCTGGTGAAACCTAAAGCATAAAGAAAAACCACTAACATTAATACAAGGATGCTCTACCAAGGGTTGGCTGCTAAAGGTATCAAGAACTTCAAAGATATTCAATGTGATGGCCAAATTAAAACTTGGGCCTCCTTAAGAAATGAATTTAATATCCTCCCAAAAACTGGAGAACTTATATTATGCTCAAAGAAAATTATTCTGTTCTTAGACTGCCCAAAGATAGTAATCAAGAAAATGACTATTTTAAGAAGTTCAAGTGGTCAGATGGTACAAAAATCCAAAAATTAAGTGCCAAAATTGTTTACAAAACTTTAAGCAATAAAAATTGTATGTATGAGTATTTTAACAGGATATGGAACCTCAATATGTTTGAGAAACAATGGTAAAATATTTTTTATTAAAAATTGGAATAGTATCATAGATCCAAAGAAGGCATATTTTAAGTGGCTTTTAATACATCAAAAATTACTGTACAAAGCTAATCATGATGATGTTGATATGTGCAACATTTGTAGACAACTTGAAACTATTTAACACATATTTTTTATTGCTCTTATGCAAGACAAATTTAAAACTTATTTTTCTTTTATCTTAAGGGATGAAAAGGTAACATTATTTGGACTAAAATTCTATTAGGAAATCTAAATAGATTAGAAAAAGAAATTAATTTATTTTGGCTAATTCTTACTAATGAGATTCTTTAGCAAATATGGATAAAGAGAAATGAGGAAAAGTTTCAGAGGCAAGGAGATTGCTTACTGAGGTTTATAAAAAAATCACATTTAACAATGTTGCTATGAAGGTGACAATCACATTGGAGATTTCAAAGCACAAATTTCTTAAACTACTTGGAGATGGAACTATTAGGATCAATACAATAGAAATAAGGTATGGGCACACTTGGGCTTTCAAAAAAAGGAGAGCATGCCACTCTTAAAGGGTATGTAAGAATTTTTGGAAAACTATAACAAAGAGATGCCATAAGAAACTAAGAAGAAAAAGAGCATTCCACGATACCATGTCAATGAAGGACCTGGATTTGTTGTGGAGGAGGTTAGATCAAATAATGGCTTGGCTGATCTTACACCTACAATAGGTTGGGTAGATATAGACGACTTCAGTGGAAGTAACTTTTTTGATAAAATACTTGTCATCTACACTCCATGGGATTTCGGGGACGAGGAGTGTTGGGTACGGCGGGATGAGTTTTCGGTACGGGGGTACTTTTGGCTCATTTTTTAGGGGATGGCAGGGGATAGCTGATAAAAAAATAGGGAAATTTTTAAAAATATAGAGAAAATTCAAATGTTTATAGCATAACATTGATAAAGCATTCATTCTAGACATTGTATAAGCTTAATACATTTCATTAGACTTGAATTCAAATTTCACATGAGAATCGACAAACAAATTAACAAAATTCATAAGTTGTTGGCCCTGCTACACTCCCACTGCCTAAAGAGCCCCCAATGGCTGCCATACTTCTATGAGTTATACTTCTATGTCTACTTCTTTTATGCATTTGAACCTCAACCTCCTCACTATCATTACTAGTAATCTCACTACTGCTCATGATTTATTTTGGTTAAGAATTGAAAAGAGAGCTGCAAGTTAAAATAAAGGAAAAAATAAACTCACAATGCCCTTCCTACGTGATAAAAAAAGTTTTAAAAAAGTTGAAAAAATGGAAAACAAATTGAAAAATCAAAAAACAAATGTAAAATAAAGAACTTACCTCTAATGAAGTAGATTTGATGCCCTAGTCTCCCCTTTCAACTGTCGTTCTCTCCTCTTTCACTTGTTGCTCTTTACCTCAAGTTTGCAAATGTCAAAATGAGAATGTTTTTTTTCTTTTAGTTGTTTTGATAAGTCAAGTAGGTTTGGGCTTTGTTTAAAGGGGTGGGGGATTCTTGTGAGCCCATCCATCCCCTTTTTTTTTAATTTAAAAATGTGTTTTTTTACAAAAAATTATAGTAAGATGTTGTTGGGCCATAGGGGATGGCTAGGAGTCCCCGAGACGGTTAGGGGACATCCTAGCCATACTGGGTACTGCTAGTCGTCCCCTAAGTCCCCTGAATCTGCAAAGACCATCCCTTGGAAGCTTCATAAACTTAAAAAAGGGACGGCTAAGGGATGTTTCTTGGCCATCCCCGTTTCGTCCCCCATACTGATACGAGCCAAAAGAGGCAGGGGATGCATCCCCATGGAGCATAGCTTGCCATGCATATACTACCTTGAAAATATGTATCTTAAAGTGTAAATAGTAGTTGTGACAAAGTTTTGATATAGACAGCTCATAGTAACTATGACAGTAGATGTAGATAAAGAAAATGATGCATAGATGCATTATACAAGTTTATCCCTTTTTGTATAAACTGTGGCATATGTACTAATTGAACTATCTTCAATGTAAAAACATATAGGGAGACAGTGAGTTTCCATGATAAATGAGCAAATGGTTTTCTAATTGTAATGGATGTTACCTATGTTAGAGAAGTAGAGTAAAATTATGGTTAGTTGATGTGTTTGTATGGTTAGTTAATTGGTTATTAGTTGAAGATACATCAAAGGGTTGTAGGTACAAGGATTTACCAAGATAATGACCATTATATCTTTCTCATACTACAGTTGGTACAAATAGTGAGTCATACAAGTATATGAATTTTAGCATGATCATGTCAAGTAGGGTTAAGAAGAAGTAATGTATCTTCAAACTATGGGAGGCAGTGGTATAAGGCACTAGATGTCTAAGACTAGTAGGTTTTTCTCACAGAAGAATGTTAAGAGAAGGATCAAGCATCAAGAGAAAACATAAAGGTTTTGTCATTAGTTGATCAATCCTAGGGGATAGAGGATCACGTTTATAACTTGTAGCAAGATGAATTAGGTTTACAAATACACCAAATTATTTATTCATAACTCTTTAGAACAAGGAAGGTTGTTAGTGTTTGTGATCAAAAATATTTTTTGTGTTATTATAAAGTATTATGTAAATGTTACTAATATGTTAATAGTTTAATATTGTTGAGTAGTTAATTGCTAAGAAGACATCCACAATTATTTGTTGGTCACCAAGGTTGTTAATGATTGATTCCCTTTTAGATCAAGGGCAATTGTTAGACAATATAATCTAAAATTTACTTGGATATTTTTTTGTTAATAAAATTTTATTAATTAGGTTTGTAAGTTGGAAGATAGATAATTCTAGTAGTTACCAAGATGGATGTAAAAAGAAAGACTTTACAAATTAATAAATAGTTTGAATAATTACCCAAGTGAACACACAGTTCTAGACAGTTAAGAAAGCTGGTTATAAAAAACTAGAATTTACAAAGCCATTATAATCTTTATAAAAGGTTATTCAACATAGAATATTTTTTTAATGTATTCATATCAAATGTGACAAAGATTTCCTTTCTGTGATCCTGCGTCTAACAAACATGTTTAAAAAACTTTCATCAATCAATCGACCGATAATGTCCTCCAGCTCACTAGTGTTTAAAGTTAACAATATTTTAGCTTTCTCTCAAAATAGAGGTCGTCCTAAAAACCTATGTTACTTCGAAACTCCTTTAAAGTCTTCTAATTGTGAGCACATGTGAAGTAGTTGCAGCTTTTGTACAACACCGCCGAACAAAACCCCTCTGTGCATTAACGCATTGATGACAATGCATGTTTTAAAGATGAATGCGAGAGGTAAGTATTGCAAGCCTTATGAATGGCAGTACAAAACTTGCCTACGGTGATCACTCGATCTAACCGCAACTTGCACTCCGTGAATACCGTGCCCTCCACGCTGCACAGAGATTAGTAAAGTATGGCTTCTCAAACGCACCGATTTTCTTCGTTTCGTCATTCTACTCATTAATACTAAGCGAGAGAAAAATTTACGGCTAAGGAGGAGCAAGGAATGCCCGTTCCTTTAAATGCTGCAGAACTCGTCGCATATTATAAATAATTGTCTTCTTGTTCTCTGCACTATGTTTTTTTCGGCATATGCTGTGCCTATCTATTTGCTTGTAAGAAATTTTATATCTCAAAAATTCTTTAACTTTGGATATAAATAGTAAGTAATTTTCCATTGCTTGAAGACTACAATAAAGAGGGAAGATGGAGATTCCTTACCTGGGGCTGGCAAACTCGTACAGCTTCCCCGTCGGCGAGAAAATGATGAGGCCAATTTCAGATTCGCAGAGCACAGAGAGCTCGGTGGCCTTTTTCAGCAGTCCCGACTTGCGTTTGGAGAACGTAACCCGACGATTTGCAGGGTCTTGTATCTTTTGCAGATGCACCTTTCCCCTCACCATTCTATTCTATTCTATTCGTAGATACAGCAGATGCAGAGTGCAATAGTCTTCGCATAAACAACGGCTCCCCACAACTCAAATCACCATGTAAATGGGCATATAGGTACATATAAACATGTGGATTTCGTACTTCTAAAAACCTAAATAAATAGGTGATGCTCACAGTCTATACATTTTGGCACAGTCTGTCCTCTTGTCAGTGATTGCAGCTTGGCGTGTAAGTCTCGTGCTTACTATCATCGACGATGGTTGTTGCCTCGGCTTTTTGAAACATGGCCTAAGACGTTGTGCCCACCAAATTAAAATGGACCGATCGTATAAAACCCATTATGCCGATTTAGGTATATATTATTGTGTAGAAAAGAGGTACGATCCGGATGAGCTGCAGATTTTTATTAGCTTCGCATGTGCGGTTATCATTGCACAGAACCTGCGGAAAGTTTTCAGTTTTAAATTTGACGTTCATCTATTGCCATCAACGAAATCGTGATTGATGGCTGCAGGAATTAAGTCGAGTTGTCGGTCATTTCAATTCTCTCCTTAGGATAGACACAGATGTACAATTTCGGAATTTTATTTTTAGAAATAAAACAAGGTTAGATACAAGAAGTTCGTAAAATCCAAAAAGGAAATTTATGTGAATTCAAAAGGAAGAGCTAATTTCTTTGGGTAAGCACAACCCCAAAGGTTTTTGGAGAGAGTTGGAGGAAAAAAAAAAAAAATAGAAAGTAATATCACAAATGGACATTGGTTAGATTATGTGAAGCTCCTTTATGAATGACCGTTAGAGAAAAGCAAGCATCTATAAGTGTTCTAAGTGAGATTTTTTCAGAGGAAGATATCAAGTAGGGTATAAAAAATCTCACAAGTGATAAAACTCAACACATTGATGGGCTACAAGCTAAATTCTTAAAGTGAAGAATTGAGCTCCTTATGCCTCACATCAAGTTTATTTTTAATAAGATCACTCAAAGTGGCTTTTTGACAGAATGGACAACTAGTGTGCTCATTCCTTTCCACAAAAATGGGGATATCAATAATCCCTCTAACTACCATACTATCATGGTCAATCCTCTTCTTGGAAAACATTTTGGGAGCATGTTAGAGTGCAAAATCAATAGTTGGGCTAAAAGAGAAGGTAAAAGAGAAAAAGCGCAGGTTGGCTTCAGGCCAAGGCACTCTACCATAGATCATTGCATCACGCTTAGGCACTTCATTGAAAAAGTTTGGGACACTCAAAGGAGAGAAGATTTTTGTTGTTTCGTGGATTTCAAAAAAGTCATTAACACTGTGTAGGGACAAACTTTGGAATAGAATGGAGGAACTTGGGATTCCTAATGAACTTAAAGCAATGGTACATAAACTATATGAGCAAGTTAGAGCTAAAATCAGAGCCAAAGATGGTATGTCTGAGTGCTTTAGTAGTGACATTGGAGTCAAACAGGAGTGCCCCTAATCCCCCACTTTGTTTGGTCTATATATTGATAAACTTGAAACTACTGGGGAGGGTATTCAATTTGTTGGTTATGTGGTGAAGTTACTTTTATATGCGGATGATCTTATCCTAATTGCAAAAACTACCCTTGGTTTAAGAGAACATTTAAAGGCTCTTGAGCTCTTTTTCCAAGAGGTTGGGTTGCAAGTGAACACTAGCAAAACCAAAGTTATGATTTTCTCTCTATAAAGGAAGAAAAAATAGGTTAATTTCATTTTTGAGGGGAGCTCTTTGGAGGTGGTGGAAGAATACGAGAACTTGAGAATTGATTTTCACAATAAGCTCAGCTAGGAGAAATGTAGAACGAAAATGATTTAAGGAGGTTGGAGAGTGTTGATCAGGACAGCTTACGCTTCTCTGAACAGCCTTCTGGGAAATTCAATGAATGGGGGACCTTTTTTTGTTTCATTGAATAACCTCCATGATTTTTAAAGAAAGTCAGCTCTTCTCTTATGTTTAGGAAAAGGGAGAAGGAAATGTAGGAATTAACTTAAATAAGGCGATACACCAAAAGATTTTACAATATTTCAAAACCCTAACAGGTTCTCTTTTATAATAAAATGATAATAATAGTCCCTTCATAGTTGAAAGAAGAATCAAACCACTAAGGATCATACAAGCATAGCTCCTAGAGGTTGTTCACTTCCTTCTTCAAGAAGTGCCCTAAAGATTTTCCATAAAAGAGTATATTGAAATCTGATAGAATGTTTTAAACTCTTATAGTAGAATTATATCTATTGTGTAGTCTCACAACATGCCCTATTTTGCTCTTCAACAAAATGTGGACCCCCTCTTTTTTTGTTGCTTTTCCCTTCCTTTGCTTTTCCTTGCTTTGGTGTGTTGCTTTCGAAAGTAACGGTAAAATGGTGAGTTCTTGATCCAACTTGCCCGACCCCCACTTAAGTTCTTGCTTTGCCGGACTTGGAATGTTTGTAAGATATTTTCCCTGGCCTCAAAGATTCACCAAACCCCCAGGTCCAAGGTATAGATGTTGTTGCTTTAAGGATGTTGTATCTTCGGCAAGTTTCACTTTTTGTCCGACTGATAGGGCCGCACCTAGTAAGTCGTCACTCGAATAAAATTGTCCTAATGCATGTGTTGCCCCTTCTTTGCTAGTTAGCTCGATGGTGGCTTTTTCTTTTCTTTAAAATTGGAGATCAAAAGTTTTTTGCAAATTTCATATCAAACCAATTTGGTGCCACTTGCACCCGGTCCCAGGTTTCCCTTTGTACCTAGTTCTCATGAACCTGGTAGGAAAAAGTCCCAACTCTCAGTAGTTCTTCAAAGTCTAGAGTCAGATGATTCAAACCTCAATTAATTGTCAATTGTTAAGTATCCAAAGGTGTCATTACCTCTAAGGCCTTTTTGCTCGTAAGAATCAATGTGACACGTAGGTGTGCCACATCAGTCATCTGTGTCGCTTTCTTCTCAAATGGTGGGCCCTTGCACAAGAACCAAAGAGTTCATGATTCAAACCCTAATCCTCCATGATTGAACCTTTATTTAGGATAATTAATGCATAGAAAAAGAAATTAATGAACGTGGAAAATAGCACACGTACTTGGAACCACCTCAAGCATGTAGTTGTTTTCATAACACTCTACCTTGCACCAAATTACTCACCTATAAGGACATCAAAGAATTAAAACCAAGATTATGGAGTGCAAACAAAGGTAAGTCTTAGAAAGCCAAAGAACACAGCTACCAAGAGTTTGAGTTGTGTTCAGACAACCATATCATCAATGAAACTAGGTATGTTGTGATATTTCTATTAGGATTCAACCATGTAGTTTTAGAGTCAAACTCATTGACCCATGTTTCATGAGTAGTGGTTCACAAGAACCCATATCTCATGATAGTGAATGGTCCACTTAGCACTCATTGCATCTAGGTGATGCTCACAGAGGTGAAGCACTGGGCCTTTCTGGGAGGTCACCTACCCCAGTCTTGCTCCAGCTAAAGCGCGCTTAACCACAGAATTTCCCTCAAGGTTAAGCCCACTAGGTATGTTTCTAGTAATTGAATTTTTTGTTAATTCTTCCATGCATGCATGGCTCAAGTTAAATGGAAATACCACTGGTTAGGTCACTGAAATGTTGACTATTTTAAAGGAATTTAACCTAATTACAAACTGTAAATGTCACGAGTAAATAACTTTTATGAATTATTAAAAAATTGATAGCTAAATTTAACCTTAACTCACACACAAAGCACATATTTGCTAATAATATAGGAAACCCAAAGAAATATGAGCACTTCTAGAAAGAAGAAGATAGACGAGGAATTTGAGTCCCCTATGTCATAAGTTGTATCAATTGGTGGGACAATTATAGACACCCATCTAGGAGGGTTCATTGATAATGAATTCATTATGCGGATTCGACAAGAGGGTGCCTCCGAGTGTGCTAAGAACATCATTGCAATTGGACTGCATTTGGAAAGAGGGTTTCCACTAGCATTTGGAAGCTCTTAGACTAGTACTGGAGTGTATGAACTAGTATGACCCAAACAAGAGGGTCATTGATAAAGAAGGAAGAGTTTATCTAGACCTCTCAAAAAAAGGCATTGTATACACATTTGGGCTCCCCACATTCAAACAAATGAATCCATTGAATATGCAAGTGTTGGCCACACTGTACCTAAATGCAGAAGAACAAAATAGGAAGCTTATGAATGTGACATGGTGTTGGGAGAATATTATGAAGCAAATGAGACAAATCTGAAGGTCGATATTTATTCAGGTTGTTTAGGACATAATAACCCTATTGAACATGATAGTTGGACTCAAGGATGCCAGCAAATTTGAACCCTAGATGTTCGAGCTTATAGTTAAAATAATGGAAGGCCTTGTGCAAATTCACTAAGGGAATTTCATCAGCGACAAGCTGCATGAACATATAATAACGTTCTAGGATACCCAATGGTTTTCCATGTCTTCATATGTTGTTTACTCTTGTGTCCTAAGGGAAAATATACAAGGATTGCATAGAGTTGGTACCCTGGGTAGAGAACCAGGGAATAATTTGATTTATGCTCATATGCCCCAGATTACTATTCACCAATACTGGGAGCATTACCAAAGGGTAAATGATGTGTTTTCTATAAGGCTAGTAAGATTAATGGAAGGTGACAAAGCCAAAAGATTGTCCCTGGAAGCATAGAGTGTTATCTAGTTGGTTAGGGGTTGGTATATTCAATTTTCTACTTTCACCTATATCAGAGTGGAAGGACTCAAAGGATACCCCTTCATGCTACTAGGTATGCAATGGACAAAATGCTATTACTAGAATTGGTGAGACAAATGCAACTGTCTCATGCTCTTTTCACACAAGCACACAAGAAATGTTCTATCAAATTCTGTAAGATCCTATTCCTTGTGGCCTTGTTGATCTTATTAGTTTTTGATGGTTTATATGCTATATTGTATGTTCTTTTATGTTGGATAGTAAACATAAGTATGGTTGTTGCTACACCATGAATATGTTCATATTCTTGATTAATCCTATCTAACGGTTGTTGTGAATTCTTGTGATAGTCAGAATAATCAAGATGCTTAGTTATTGGTAATATTATTATGTATTTTAAGTGGATTACATTATGTTAGGTGATTATATATCATAGATGTGAGTGGGTTTGATTATGAAGACAATTATTGATATTCAATGTTACTTATAATGGTATGCATTATAAGTTAAATATTCTACTGACATTAATGGTGATATTTTGATAACAAATAGTATTCACTCAATTGTTCCTTCACTCTATAACATGTACCATACGGGTAAGGAGTGTTACTATGTATATTAGTGGATCTAATTTTCTAGTTGATTATTATTCTTGGAATTCTTAATTCATGTCATTTTTTTTAATTATTATTAATAATAAGTAATATTGACACACTTTCTTGGTTGAGTAAACAGGTTAAAAAATTGGTCAATGTTGAAAGGGGGTCACATAGCTACTTCCTTCATTGTATCCTTGTGAAATATTATTCTTGTCATGGGCATGTGATTTAACCTTGTTTTGTGTGGTATGGGTTGTGTATGTGAGAGTTGTTTTATTAGTCCCTTGAGTCGCTTTCTTAATATGGTCACTTATTTTATGTTTTATGAAGTCTTTATCTGGTCTTATTTGTTTAAAATTTCCCTAGGTGATAGGTTTGTGGGTAGGGATATTTTTATTCCACAAAATCCCTTTAATAAAGTCTAAAACCCACTCTAATTACTCACTTATGAAAAGTGACAAAAATTAAAGTTGAAAGGGTGGTTGGGAAGTTGAAAAGGTGGTTGTCTTTTCCCCTTCCATTTATTCTCTCTGTTTGTTTAGAGGAGGGGGTTTTCCCTCTTTTGATTTTTTTATTGTTCTTGAGTTCATGTTTAGTATTCATTCTTCATTTTTTATTTCTTGCCATGTTTATGAAGAGGAAAGAGCAATGAAAGAGAGTGCATGGAGAGAGTTTTCCACAACTTGGATAAAAAAAATTCTTGGTGAGGTCTAACCTTTTAGTTATCTATCTTTGTTGATTTGTAAATGAGTTTGTTGTCATATTGGTCTTATAAAATATTTATGTGAAATTTGATATTGAATCTCTTGTGTAGCTGCAAGTAGTGTGTTGGGGTTTGCATTGGTTTATTCTTCCACCTTGCTTATTTTAATTTCATTTATACCCTTTTTGTGTGTTAAAATAAAGAAATATGAATGCAAGATGTTATGATGTGCAAAGAATATAAAGTGTAAACTTGTCTAGGAATCCTTGTGATTAGTGGCTTTAATGTGAAAAAATTTAGTAATGTGGATGTACTATGTTACACTTTGGTTGTGGATCCTATGTGGAAAGTATTTTGTGGAAGTGCTCTGTGACCCTAGCTCGGGTGGATTGAATCTCGATCCTATGGTTAGGTGGAGAGCTCATTGGCCAATACTAAGTTTTCTTCCTTATAGATATTTGTATTTCAGGTACATGTGTTGAAGGAGAAAGATTATCTTGAGACTTTCAACCTATAGATTTTAAGGGAAAAGCATATTGGTCTTGTGAGGGTTTGCAAAGTTATAAAGAACCTATGAATGTTTTGTCATTTAGAGTTCAATTATGGTTGAAGGTGTTTTAATCTACTTGTTAAAATAAAATAGGGAGGATAAAGGTTAGTTGATTTTATCTTGGAGGATTATAGAATTCAAAGGATAAGATTAACTTAGAAAAAGCCAAGTTTTGTTGAGATATTTTGTGCATAGGAAGTTGTTATGTAAATGTTTAATACATACATTTCCCAACTATGTTTAATTGTATTTGAGTAATTCTCTAATATATATTAGAGGGTATTTATGCTATATAAATAATCAATAAGAATTTTAGAAAATAATATCAAAGACTCATCTTATCCCACTTAATTAATCAATTGTTGATATTACAATATTGCTGCCCCTATGCCAAACAATAATCTGTTTAAAAGTAGTTTCACATATTTAATCATAAGAACTGTTAAACATGCTATTGAAATATTTGATTTAATGGGTTTTTCAATTACTAATCTCAAAAAAACATATCCAAAAATTGAATTGACTCAGATCACCAATTATGATTTATTAACAGAACATTGACATCCTTATTCACAATAAAAATCTGTTATAAAACAGTCTTACAAATCTGTTCACATATAATGAAAGACAAAGAGTTAGATGATAAAATTTAAAGGGTTTTTAGAAATCCAATATTTGTAGAACGTATCAGAAAATCAGAAAAAACCGAGTAACCTTAATAAAATCTATGATTTAAACATTACCATCTCCTACTTTAAAAATGGAACAACAAATTGAGTGAAACCAAGTTAGGTAGTCCTAATACTAATATGGATGTTCTCGAAGATTATGTTATTGTGGAGATTTAATGATAACCTTATCAATAATATGTTTAATGTTTGTGTGTTGTTTAGATGAATACAAATGATGTTGTCAATTAGTATAAAGTTGGAACAATAATGTTTGATTTTAAAAAGGAATATATATATATATATGTATTCGTTTGGAGTGTATAATACTTCATCATTATATTTATTAATTCATAACATTAGACAAGTTTTAAATTTAGTAGTTTATCATTAATTATTCTATTTTATTACTTACATCTCGTATTTAGTTACTTGTAGCATTTTATTAGCTTAATCTTGGGGAGGGCATTACATAGGTATCAAGGCACTAGGTTGCAATTTTTGGGAGATTTGGGGAAAAAGGTAGGAAAAAGAATGAGCATGGAAACAAGAATACAGCTTTGATTGCATTCCAAGCCACGCAAGTTGAGTGAATCATCGAACCGGTGAACAAAATATAAATGGGTATGTAAACCTGCTTCACAAAGCTAAACTAAAGGTATTTAACTCTGAATCCCAACAAATTGATTTACATATTATATATATGTATCCTTGTTGGCACTACAAGTATAATAGATAGTAATTCATAAATTAATTGATCCCCCCTTGATCACTAAGTAAAATTTTCACCTTGTTCTTTCTCAACTAATTGTTGATTTGAAATAATTTGTTCATTTTTCTTAATAATTTATTCAATTATAGCTTGTGCTTTAAATAATGGTGTAGACTTATCGATTAGAAATTCTTCTCCTTATTTGATACTTCCCTAGCTTGATCCTTTTCTATGATCACCTCTTCCACTATAGAAATAATGTGTACTTTGCTACTAACATATCGATAGTTTCATTTTCTTGAGGTAATTTCAAATTTGTCTCTTAAAAGGATATTGTTGACCTTTACTTTGAATGCAAAATTGTGAGGTACTATACACTTTTACTAGAGTTGAGTCCCGGTAGATGTTTAAATTTCTAGAATACTGCAAAATGGTTTAATTATAATTGCTTTTGTAAGAAGCTAAAGAAACTCATTTTGGATTGAAGAATGATGTAGATTCCTATTAAGGAGAAATCATAAGTTATCATGAAGTTGTTAATGATAAGTAGGATAATGGTACATGTTGCGATATCCTCAGTCAAAGTATTGTCAATTACTAGTTGTCAATTCAATATTGATGAGTTCCTTAATTATTTATTGATCTTATAATTTTGATTCAACCAATATTATATGAGAAATGTAGGATATAGATGTTTGGGTGCAAATTATAACTATTGAAATTGATGTAAGTGCTTATCATTCATTGGCTCCTTTGTGTAAGAAATTTGACCTTTAGATATTGATTTGATAGATATTAGCCTCAACTAGAGGTAGCATTTGATATAAGAGTAGAAGATGTGGAATGTTGGTATATTTCTCAATTAGTGACAAAAATTAGGCAAGAAGATCTTAGTACAGTTTTCTTCCAAGAACTTGTTCCTTAATTAGATAAATGGAGTACTATAAAAGCTTTATAATATTGATTGAAAAGTGATGATAAATACTAAAAATTTGGATTTTGGAATTTTTTCTTCAATTGAAGGATGGTTGTATGATGTAGTCACAGATTAATAAGATCACTTGAATAGTTGTGAGCAATATCCCTTTAATCAAGTATTAGCATCTTTTTTGGGCTTAATGGTTAGAAGAAAATTTGAAAAGAGCTTGGATTTTGGTAAGCTAAGTAAATACTAAAATGATGTTGCATGATTTAATAATTCAAGAGAATTACACCTCTAAAACAATTTTGTAATAAAGGTAAAAGTTGTGTTCATCTAATTTACTTGTGATTATTAAGCTTGTTGTATTAAATGAGTATATAATGATACTTGCTATTCCACTTTCGATTGAACATGTTAATGGGACATTTTATATAATGGGAATACATTTTTAAGGGAATTAGTAAATTTATTGACTCACTTTCTTTTTTGTCTTTCACCTTTTTGTATACAACTCTTCATGACACTTTGACAATTTGGTCTTATGGAACTCTAATATATCAGAGAAGGCAATATTGTATTATTAATGCTCACCACTGAATAGAAGGAAACAGATTTATATGAAATTATTTTTTTTGCTTTTAAAGAATTAATAGTCTTGTTTATGAGTGATTTTTTTTTGGAGGCAGTTAATTAAAGCTACTTATGTTCACCACTTTAACTTGCTTTATAATAGAGATGGATGGTAAATATATAAAGTCATTTCCTTGAGCAATTATTTAACAATTGTTGTACTAAAGTGGTCCATCATAATTGGATGCTCTCTTGGTTGTGCATTACAAATTGAATACAATCTAGTTATCCACCATAACACATGGATTGATTATTAAGAATACTACTTACTCTAGATTTTTTAATTTTTACAATTTAGTTTTGAAAACTATCTAGTTGAGTTGATGATTTTGAGACAAGTGTGACCTTTTTCTATGAATATAATGCAATGTTATTCATATTTTTATGACATGCCTAATATCTAGAAATATTAATGTTGATTGTTTGAAAGTGAAAAGTTTAACTATGAATGAAACTCTTTCTTTCTTTTATTGATGATAGTAGTTTGTGTAATGTCGTTGAATTGCACCTAGGGGCAATTCCACATTTTGGCATCTTTTCCTAGCATTTATGACACCTTGAGATATTAATGAAAAAATCCCATGGGTCAAAAACTTTGCGATTCTAGCTCCATGTGGACAAGTGGCTGAGTGACAAAAGCCTGGTGACGCATTTTTTGAGAACATAGGCTTTGGACGAATGTGCGGCACGCTAGCATCCTGTCGGTTTCCTAAGTTTGAAACATGGAATCTAGAAGGTTAACCCATGAAACATGTGTCCTATCAGTTACATTCCAAAAGTAACAGCTCTTTGTCACCCTTGCAAGCATTAAAAACCCCTTTTTGGCTCTCATTTGGGGGTTGGAAGACATCACTCAAGCTCTCTTACTATTTTGCTCCATTAGTGAGATCTCTTCACTTCTGATAGTAGCACTTTCACAAGCAAAGCCATGTCGGACTGAGGTCCTCCCAACAACTGCAACAGCTCTCAAGCAAGCACTCAACAGTGCATTTGTGTGCTCCAGAGAGTGTCTAGGCCCGTGGGTAACACTCCCTCTCTCTATCTCTTACTTTCCTTTCAAATTTTCTCATTTACTATCTTGTGGTGTGGGTTTTACTCTTGAGTGGGTATTGCTTTCACCACGCACTTCTTGTGGTGCGGGTTCTACTCTTAAGTGGGTATTGCTTTCACCACATGCTTTGTTTACATCTTTAGCACTCTTTTCAAACTTGTCTGTCCTTAGAGGTGGGAACACTAAAGTGGGGTCTGACTGAGGTAGACCCCTATATAGCCACCGAACAAATTTCCTCTCATTGTCCCATGTGTAGGTCACAAAAAGGGGCTTGGAGTGAAGATTCAAATGTTTAGAGGAAGGTAAGCTTTCCCCAAGTTTCCTTGTAGTCATTTCAATTTTTAGCTTTCTGACTGGTCATATAATTTAATACAGTTTACCCTCGAGCTTAGAAGCAAGGCTTGTTTATGTCTGTTTGGAGTGTCTGAGTTCTCTATTGCTCAGGATGCTAGCACGTCCTTTAGACTACAACACACCACGCTGGTGTCCCAGATCTGTGCTAACATCTTCTGGTCGAGAGCTCCCCCTTTTGAGAAAAAAATCTCTTGGTTTTGCTCTTTTGGAATCTCTGGTGGATTTTCTCGAAGCATCACCAAACTCTAGTTTGTTATTGCTTAGTAAAATTCAATATCCTAAGGTATATGAGGGTAGTTTGCTCCCTGGTGATCTCTTGAGAAAAGAGAGACCCATGTGCAATGAATCCCCCTTATATCACATTTTGGTGAACCCAACATGAACGTCGGATCTTTCTTCACAATGTTGCACATTCATGCCTTTTTTGAGGAAGATTTTGATATATTGGAAGACGCTCTAGATGATTTCTTAGAAAAAATCTTCCCTATTTGCAAGTCTCCCAAAAATGTCTCCTCTAGACAGGCTGAGGGATCAGTAAATGTGGTGGTGGTCTCTATAGCTCCTCCAAGCCCTTAGAAACCTATCATTTATGTGACCCCAGCTGACTCTTCCATCTATGGGATTTCATGTCATAGAAATTCACTAGACTTATACTCAAGGTTTGTGAAATTTATGGATTCTACATCCTACAACACTGTCAGACACAGATATCCTACAAGGAGCAATAGAAAAAATATGAATCAACAACCTATTGTTCCTACGTCTCAACCATTTGTCCCTATTCCTTACCACCTTCTCAACCAAGCCTTCCTTTAACACCTAAACCTACAATCAAAGCACCAGGCGATTATGATCTTGTCGAGTAGCTTCACATTACTATTGCTAAGATCTCACTTTGGGACTTGCTTCAGACCACTCTGGTTTATCAAAAGATGCTCTAGGAAGCCTTACAAGATATTCTCTTGCCTGCCTCTGCTGGGCCTATAGATGTTGATGCATTGTTGGCTCATATTTGTGTAGATTCACTGAATATCACGTTCCACCCACAAGAACTCCCACCTAGATGTGCAGAAGTAAGCAGAGCCTTTGATGATTATAGTCATTGTTAACAACATTAGTATTAGGCGCACCCTCGTTGACACCGGATCGGCTCTCAATATTTGTGGTGCAGACCTATTACCTAAGATTAAGATTGATTCATCTTCTTTAGCAACTTCCTCCTTGTACATTCATGGATTTGATAACGCTGGCCACCAAGCTCTAGGTACGATAATACTACCTTTGTAGTTGGACCCTGTTACCTTACCCACGTTAGTTTATGTGATGCCCGGCCCCTTACCATATAACCTTCTTTTAGGGAGACCTTGGATCCATTCCATGGGTGTGGTGACTTCTACTTTACATCATTCTTTGAAGTTCAATGCAAATAATCGAGTGGTTATAGTTAAAGCAGACCCAAAGGGCGTTCACCTCTGTGAACTCGCCGCTATTGTTCATGCTTCAGTTTTATGTACTCTTAAGAATTCTATTCCATCTTTGACTACAGATGCTATGGCATGTTCTTCATTGATACCCTATGTGGAAGTTGTTCCCAGAGTAAGTATTGGAAATGAAGAACCACCTAAAGTAGAAGACCTCTAGTCTCCCTCATCTGCTTCTCAAACAAACGCTTTCCTTGGAGATGATTGGGGCTCCTTGAATTTCTCTGAATTCTTCATTACAAAATACAAGGTGAACCCCTCTTGTATAGACCTTCCAAGTACCCTTGAAACTAAGGTAGATGATACTTCCACGAAGGAGGAGAAGTGTGATCATGTTTAGGAGATCACTCCTTCCTGTGCCGAGGAAGATAATCCTCCCCTTACAAAGTAAATTAACGTTTGTGAGCCCAATAAAGGAGGCGAGAGTACCCCCGTAGAAACGTTTTACATCCATTGGTGGAATGAAATGCTCTATGTGGATTTTCCACCTCATGAGGTTTTGCAAACTTGTTACGGGGTCGGATATGAGCTCGCTTCTTGGTATGGCTATGGGCAGAAGGGTCTAGGGCATATCGAGCAAATAATTCAAGTCGCTATCTAGTTTAATCTGCTACAATGTTATTTGGGTCTGGGGTGCTCTGTTGAACAATATAAACAAGAGTCGTGGTGGAGTGTTAATATGATATCAATCGAGCCGCTGAGCCTAGTTCACCCTGAGTTAATAGAGGAAGGGGAGCAGGCTGGGAAAGTCCCTCTCAATGTCTTCTCTACGGATGATGTGCTAGAGGAATTTCTAGGTTCTTATTCCCCGCTGCCTCCTTATCATCACAAGAAATGGTTCCTGTATCATTTGCATAGTCAAGCGTATTTTGGTGAATCCATTTTGAGTATCGATGAGGAGAACCCTTTATCTAACATCAGTGAGGATGTCACACTATCTCATCTTGAAGACCGCAGTTCCCTTCTCAAAGGAGATACTGTTGAGGTTTCTATGGATCCTAAATCCTCAGAAAAAATGATCAAGATTGGAAAGTATCTCTCTTTAGAAGAAGCGAATGAGCACTCCGATCACTTGCATTCCCATCTTGACATCTTCACTTGGACATATGAGGACATGCCCAATATTGATGAGTCTATAGTGGTTCACAATATCGTCCTATGTCCCAATGCCAAGCCGATTAAACAAAAATTCCGAAAGATCAATCCTAGGGTAGCATTAATGGTCAAGACTGAGATAGAGAAACTGTTGAAAGTAGGATTTATCCGTCCTATCGACTATTCCCCCTAGATTTCAAATATGGTTGTCATTAATAAACCTGATGGTCGTATTAGCATATGTATCAACTTTCGCGACCTTAATAAGGCGTCCATTATAGATGATTTTCCACTACCTAGTATATATATGATTGTTGACTCGATTGCAGGCCATGCATTATTATCTTTTATGGATGGCTTCTTGAGTTACAATAAGATTTGTATTAACTCGAACGATCAATACAAGACAACCTTCACTACCCCATGGGGTACTTTCAGCTAAGTGGTCATGCCCTTTGGATTAAAGATTACGTTGATGACATATTAGCAAAATTGATAACTCTTCAAGATCACGTAAACAACCTTCTTATTTTTGAGAGATTTCGACTCTATAAGATGAGACTAAATCCCCATAAGTGTGTCTTCGACATTGATGCCAACAAGATTTTGGGGTTTATAGTTTCTCATCGTGGGATCGAAGTCAATGCTAATAAGATGATTCCATCGTTAACATACCTCCACCAAGGAACATCACTGAGTTGCAAAGTCTACAGGGGAAGATTCAGGAAATTCAAAGATTTATATCTCAGTTGGTTCATCATACCCTTCCTTTCACTCGTTTATTGAAAAAGGATGTTCACTTCAAATGGGATGAAGAGTATCAAAAATATTTTGAATCAATCAAAGGCTATTTGGCCAATCCTCTCGTACTGATGCTAGCTATGCAAGGCAGACCCTTTCTACTTTACCTTGTCGTGTCACCATATGCTTTGGCAACTCTTTTAGCTCAATATCATGACACTAGAAGGGAAAGAGCGGTCTACTACATCAGTCACATCCTGGTTGACTATGAAACCTATTATTCCTCCATGGAGAAGCAATTCCTCCCTCTCGTCTTTGCTACGCAAAAGTTGAGGAACTACCTCCTCCATGCTGAAATGCATGTCATAGTGAAAATGGATCTTTTGAAGCATTTTTTCTCTAGCATTGACCTGGCTGGGAGATTAGCGAAATGGGTTATGTTGCTTTCTGAGTTCAACATAAATTTTGTTACTCAGAAATCAATAAAGGGTCAAGTGGTTTCAAATCAATTGGTAGACGCTCCCCCATCTCGCTCCTCTCTAGGATTAGATTTGTTTCCTGATGAAAATATCTTTGCAATTAATCATGACCTTGAGTGGAAAATGTACTTCGATGGATCGAGGTGTCAATTTGGTTCCAAAGATGGTGTGATTCTAATATCCCCTAAAGGTAAATCGGTCCCTCTATCCTTTCGACTAGAATTTCCTTGTACCAATAACATCGCTAAGTACGAAGCCCGTATTGCTAGCTTGCATGCCGCAATTGCACTAAAAATTAAAAAAAAATCACATTCTAGGTGATTTTGAACTTATAGTGAACTAGATAACGAGAGACTATCAATCCAAGAAAATTAAGTTGTCTCAATATCGAGATCTCACCTTGAACCTGCTTAAATGATTCTCTTCTTTCACAATAGACAGTGTCCCTAGGAGAGAAAATAGACATGTCGATGCCATGGCAAGCACCGCTTCCTTGGTACCTTATGAAGAAGATACGAAAGAATACCACTTTGTGGTTCAGGTCCTACGGATCCCTACAGTTCCCAATCAACTTGAAGCCAAGTCCCCTGTATGTTCCCATGTGGACTATGAAGAATGGTTTTCTAATATCTATAACTACTTGAAAACTGGAAACTTTCCCGATGATGCGACAAAGAAAGACCGCACGCATATAAGAAAGATTTTAGTTTGTTATGTTATCTTGTTTGATATCCTTTATAGAAAAGATCATAATGGATTGCTTCTCAGGTGTCTCACTAAAATGGAAATACCCCTTGCCCTTAAGGAAGCTCATGCGGGCTCCGGGGGTGGACACTTTGGTGGTAGATCCTTGGCAAGAAGACTGATACACATGGGGTACTATTGGAAAATGATGGAACAAGATTCCTTTGATTTTGTTAAGAAGTGCCCTCAATGTCAGCAACATAGTCATCTTATTCATGCACCTTCCCAAGAGTTACAAAATCAAACTTCCCCTTGGCCGTTTGCAAAATGGGAGTTGGATATTATCATAAAAATATCACCTCCTTCTTCCAAGGGACATGTCTTCATTATCACTGCTACATATTACTTCATGAAATGGGTCAAAGCCATTCCACTCTGATCCACGAACATTGAAGCTATCTATAGTTTCCCCATGAATAACATCATTTCTCGATTTGGTTTTCCCGCTACACTTGTTTCTGACAATGGTACACCTTTTAAGAACAAGGAAGTGAAGTAGTTCCTAGAGAAATTCCATATTCAGCATGGGTTTTCCACACCGTACTATCCACAATCTAATGGTCAAGCAGAAGCATCTAACAAAACTCTTGAGCTTATTCTCTGTAAGATGATTAATAATCATGGTAAAGATTGGCATATTCAATTGACGTACACTTTGTGGGCCTATCGCACGAGTGTTCGCATGGCTATAGGAACAATGCCTTACAACCTTTTGTATGGTGTCGAAGCTATTATGACTTTGGAGTTGGAAATCTCGTCTTTATGGGTTTCCCTTTAAGGATTAATTGATGATGAAACTTATCGAGTTAAACTTTTACATCAGCCTGAGATGCTTGATGAATACCATCTAAGGGCCCTCAAACATCTTAAAGCTTATCAACGGTAGTTGTTTAGGGAGTATAATCAAAATGTGCTTCCTAGGACCTTTAAAATAGGAGATTTGGTTCTCTGTGAAAACTAGAGGAATGTAAATGCACCACCTGATCAAAGAGGAAAATTTAGTCCTAACTAGTTAAGCCCTTACATTGTGATCTCCATATATGGTTCAGGTTCCTATGGATTATCATCTATGGATGGAACACCTTTAAAAGAGCCCGTTAATGCGATGCATCTTCGATGGTACTACATGTAATGCTCTATGTGTCATCTATGTGGTGTTCTCTCTACAGAAGGGTAGTAGCACTACATTAGTTGACATTATTCATTAACACAATAAGAAATTTTTTGTGTTGTGAATGACCACGTGCGTGTGTGTGTATGTGACCATTAATCACATTACGTCTATTAAAACCATTAGATCATCATTGTATTTAATTAGCATACAACCCTATGTGTTTATTAGATCATGATTAGCATTTAATGAAAGTGTACATCCATACGAGCCTATAACATCCATAACATGAACACGCATAAGAAATATAGAACATATACATCTAAATAAAATAGTACGATGAGATCAGAATCAATGTATCCATATATATATATACAAAATGTATGTATCCAATGTCATATATATGTATTGGGCCACTACTATAAAAAATGAGTGGTTGTTGAATATGTGTCTATACAAAAGATCTACAGGTATGTATGTATGCATATGTATATTGCTACAAAAATGATATACAAAACTGATGATGACAAGCCTCTTATCACTACAACTCCCGGAGCCCTCTGGCTCTAGTGGATGCTCTGCAACCCTAGAGAGGGGTTGAATGGTGGTCATGGAGCATGAATGATGGGAGTGTGATGTGGATAAAGTTGCCTACATCCCTCTGATCTCCCCCTGTAAGGAGGATATATCCAGCTCTGCATGCCTAAACTCATCCCACAATCGCTGGACCTCTATCGAGCTCACAACTTTTGGCTTCTCGTTGAAGTCATCGAGATGGCTCTTAAGGGCATCACGTGCCTGCTTAGGGGCATCAAACCTCCTCACTACAGTGTCTCACTCAGTGAGTGCCATCCACAGCTCCCCTAACATCTGGTCACACTGCCCTCACACGGTTGCCAACTCTGCAGTAAGCTGGACAATCTCTGCACCCCGCTCCTCATAAGCAGTCCTCAAACATGTAACTAGCTCAAAACTGGGGGCATGAAATCCCACAGATACTGGTTGGTAAGACTCAAGGACCAATCCTTGGATCGACACAGTAGGGGAAACCTCTGAAATAAACTGAGCTATGAGCCCAACCCATCCCTGTGCATCCTCTACAATCACAAAGAAAGAAAGAGGTATCGGTATCACATGGAAAGTATATACATACATCATAAGCAAAAAATTGAAAGTATAGAAACATAAACAATATATCTCGTGCACCTGGGTCCCCTGGCTGCCATGTCGGGTCAGGGTGAGGATTGATGCTAGGACCCATGCCGCTAACCTCAGTGGCTACTCCTAGTGTTGCTAGCACCACAACTGCAGTAGAAGATGGTGGTGCTAAAGAGACAGGGGTAGCTAGTGGAGGATTTGACCTCCTCCGCCACCTCAGCCTTGATGGTGCCACCTCCTCCTCCCTGACCTGTTAACGACCTCTCCTCCTGTCCTGCAGTAGCGGGGCTGGTAAGTCCTCGTATGGAATAGGGTATCCTCTCGGAGCACCCTCACTAAACATAGGAGTGGATCGATGTTACTCCCACCACTGCGTAAAGTCTGCTGCCACCCCGACATTATCTACCATCAACATATGTGGCATATCATGGTCGAGCTCATCATCATCTGAGGGGACGATCTTTGTAATAGTAGGGTGAGGACAGTCCCCAACCCTTGTCGCACTCTTATGGGCCCTGGTGTAGGTGGAAACATCTGCTAGCATAGTCTATGGTCGGCCATGTTGTTGCATGCCTTGACTCCAGTAGTAGGGTATGATAACAAAATCCCTATGCACGATCAAAAAATGATCTCGCTGCAGGTTCCTTAGGTACTTGTCATCATCTACCCACCTGAAATATTAGTAGGGTCTCCATCGGACCCCATCTGCAGGAAGAGTGTCAAACTATAACTGCCAAAACTGTAAATCTCCAAATCTCTACTAGCCCGTCATATCGAACTAGTGGGCCATGGGAGCCCGATACGACCATCACTGGGGAAAACTGACTGGTCGGGTGCACATGATGTGGGAAAAGGCCCACACCTACAAAAGTGTGCACATTGTAAGGCTACGGTACTCATAGTGTACGTACCAGCCTAGCTCCTGGTAGAGGTGTGCTAGCATGTTTTGCCCCCAGGAAAATATGGTCCTATGCTCCACCATCTCTCTGATAGTATGGATGAGGCCTTCGTGCAAGTGTGAGCCTCACCCATCAATCATGATCCGAAAGACAATGGTCACGACCATAACCTGGCAGATCAATGGTGTTGTGGTCCTAGCATGATCATACCAATGTGTATAGATATGACTCGTGCCATCGTCATTGTCCATCCTCCCTGTGTAGTAGAGGATTCCCTCTGCTCACTCTCGCGTCGATTGTGTATCATCAAGAGCCACCCGCCACCCGTAGATGGGTAGCATGAGGATCCAATAGACGTTCTTGAGTGTGACAGTCATCTCTCCACATGGCAGCTGGAAAGATGACGTGGTGGCATCCCACCGCTCCATAAGGGTCGTCAACATCTGCTCATGGTATCTCATCTCTGGCATAGTGAATACATGCTAGAGATTGACCCACTCGAGAAGTGTGACCTCGTCCTCGAATAAGCAGTCCCTTTGCTCACGCACGATCCAAAATGCTCACCCTCCTGAATGCTCTCTAATCTCTGGGTACTCCTACAAAGAGTAGCAAAAATTTGAGTCAAAACATTGACATTTTGCATGAAAACAAAAGAAAATAAGTAAGACTTATGTGCGACACACAAACATCTGTGTGCCACGCATATGTCCCTAACCACCATGGCTGCCTCAAAGATGACAGTGCATCTTCGAGACAGCAGGGCGTGGTAAGGACTTTGGCATTGATTATGGATGACAGTGTTCATTTCAGACGAGGGTGCTAGAAAAAGGATGCCTATGCACCTCATCGATGGGAAAAACCTAAAAAATGAGCTAAAAAACATGACAAAAGAGGTTTTGTGGCCTACCTGGTCCACCTCGCGACCCTCAACGATGTCCTGACGTAGCTGCTCCAATCTCAACACCTCATACTCTCTCCTACTTGACATTTTGATGACTTTTCTCTCACAAAATTCAACAATTTGCTCATAGTGAATAGTGAAAATGACCCTTCTAGGGGCCCACCTAGGTAGATATAGGCCCCCTGGGGCCCATTTTTCCTAAAGTTTGTGGCTCCCTAGTTACTCCTAAATTTTCCCCACAAGGCTAGGGGAAAATTGAGGAGGGGGCATAAGGTCATCTCTTGATCATATTTTTCTTCCAAATGAACAACTTTTTTCTTGATCATTCCTCCCTCCATGGTAGCTTTCTTTTGATTTTTTTAAGCTGACCCAAAATTTGAGTTTTGTAGGTTAATACTTTGAACAATTTTTTAGGACCGTTCTAACACTATTTTTTGAGCTCAGATGCTGAGGAAACCTTTAGTATCGGTTAGCTCGACTCCAGTGGCTCTTATGGTCTCTCTCTGTTGGCACACAAATCTGTAAAATCTAAAATTTTGGATAAAATTATTCTTTTCTACTTTAGTGAGGCTGATTTTTTTCACAATCAAGCCCACTAAAGTGGGAAAAATGTAATGTCATCAAATTGCACCTAGGCGAAATTCCACATTTTGGCATCTTTGCCTAGCATTTATGACACCTTGAGATATTAATAAAAAAATCCCATGGGTCAGAATTTCGTTATTCTAGTTCCATGTGGACAAGTGGCTGAGCGACAGAAGCCTAGCGATATGTTTTTCGAGAATATAGGCTTTGGATGAATGTACGGCGCGCTAGTGTCCTATCAATTCCCTGAGTTCAAAATGTAGAATCTAGAAGGTTAACCCATGAGACACATGTCCTGGCGGTTACATTTTGAAAGTAACGGTTCTTTACCGCCCTTACAATCACTAAAAACCCCTTTTTGGCTCTTATTTGCGGGTTGGAAGACATCACTCAAGCTCTCTTACTATTTTGCTCCATCAGTGAGATCTCTTCACTTTTGATAGCAACACTTTCACAAGCAAAGCCATGTCGGATTAAGGTCCTCCTAATAGTTGCAAATTGTGGATACCTTGATATTTTTACTACTCTAAATGTGCAAAACTAACTAAGAAACATGAATAACAAAATACCAAGGACACCTCAAGATTAGCCAAAAGATTGATACAACGAAAATGAATGCAAACAAGATAAAACACAAACACTTTTACCTCCCTTGTTGTTGATACCTCTTTGATTGGCCCTTGCTTGGATTGGTTGTGTGCTCCTTAGATGATTGTTTGAATGTCTAAATGCAAGATTGATGATGCAAATGATCAACAAAGATGGCTAAATGATGGCAAAAGGATTGAGAGTTCAAATGGACAGCATGTAGTTATCAAAATGCAAAGTGTTTGAGAAGGAAAATGGGCAGCATGTAGTTGCTCAAATCAAGTGTTCTAAAAATGCCCTTGAGGAGGGGGTATTTATAGGAGATTTTGAATTCTCTGAGAATTCAAGGGTCAAGATTGATCAACAAGGTCAAGATGAAGGGCTATGGTGGGTTGAGAACCCACAAGCCCTCACATCTTGACATGTGGAGGGTGAAGTGGACAAGGGATGAGATGGAAATGAGTTGTCAAAAAGGTACATGAGGTGGAAAAGGACATGCACCTTGGGGTGAGGAGATTTCCACAAAAAGGATTTCTTGTCCCCAAGTGGGAGTGAAAGGGACATTTGAGGAATTTTGGAATTCCTCAAAATCTACATGGGAAAAGGAAAGGTGGTTGGGGATATAAATGTGAATTAAAAATTCACATTCATAGAGGATGATCTAGAGGATAAAAGGTGGGCTCCAAAAAGGTGGGACTTGGTCACATGTGGAGATTGTGACAAGTCCAAGGTTGGTCACATGTGGAGATTGTGACAAGTCCAAGGTTCTAGAAGCCTTGGAAGGATGGAATGTGAATTAAAAATTCACATATAAAAGAGGGGAATCTAGGAAAATAAAAAGGAATTAAAAATTCCTTGGGGAATGATTAGGCTTAATTAATCGGTAATTAGAAGATAAATGAGGATTAGAAGCCAACTTGCAAAAGTTGGAGGATGTGACACATCCTAATCAAGGATTAGGCATGTGCACATCCTTAATGAAGATTAGGAAATGGATTAGGATTAGATGAAAATGACATGTGAGGAATTAAATAAATGTAATATTTATTTAATTTATTTGATGAAAAGAGGATTAGAGGGTAAGGTATTTAATTATTAATTAAATACCTTAGGGATTGGAAAATTAAAGATATTAATTAAATAATAGTAATATTATTTAATTAACTGGATAAGAGGGTGTGTAGATGAAAGTGATAAATTTGGATAAATTAAGTGTCCAAATTTGGATGTCTACAACAACTCTCAAGCAAGCACTCAATGGTGCATTTTTGTGCTCTGGAGAGGGTCTAGGCCCGTGGGTAACACTCTCTCTCTTACTTTCCTTTCATGTTTTCTCATTTAATATCTTGTGGTGCGGGTTCTACTCTTGAGTGGGTATTTCTTTCACCACATGCTTTGTTTATATCTTTAGCACTCTTTTCAAACTTGGCTGTCCTTGGAGGTGGGAACACCAAAGCAAGGTCTGATTGAGGTAGGCCCCTATATAGCTACCCAAAAACTTTCCTCTCGTTCTCCTATGTGTAGGTCATGAAAAGGAGCTTGGAGTGAAGATTCAAATGTTCAGAGGAAGGTAAGCTTTCCCCAAGTTTCCTTGTAGTCATTTTAGTCTTTAGCTTTTTGACTAGTCATATAATTTAATATGGTCGACCCCCGAGCTTAGAAGCAAGGCTTTTTTCTGTCTATTTGGAGTGTTTGAGTTCTCTATTGCTTAGGATGTCAGCACATCCTTTAGACTACAATGCACTACGCTGGCATCCCAAATCTGCACTGACGTCTTTTGGCTGAGAGCTCCCCCTTCTGAGACATAAATCTCTTGGTTTTCTCTTTTGGGGTCTCTGGTGGATTTTCTCAAAGCATCATTGAACTCTTGTTTCTTATTGCTTAGTAAAATTTGATATCGTAAGGTATATGAGGGCAGTGCACTCCCTGGTGATCTCTCGAGAAAAGAGAGACTCATGTGTAGCAAATCCCCCTTATATCACAATTTGTAGTTTAAAAGTTGTCATATTCAAAAGATTTGTTGTTTTAGTAATATAAAATATTATCTTTATTTCTCAAGTAGAAGATTGGAAATGAGATAAATTAGCCTCAATTATTAGTAATTATCTTGTTTTTAATAATGATGCTTAAATTTAGTGCAATGGAACTATGAGTTGAAACATGTTTGTAAACAAGGAGCTTATCATTAGTGGTATATTGTGTTTTTGATCTATGGTGAAATTATTTATTGTTCTAATGTTTGTTTTGAGAGTTGTGTTGGGGATTGAGAATTATGTGGAATTCCTTCTTTAAAATCCAATATGATAGTGATGTAATTGGGTGTTGGTAACTGTTTCAAATGTAAACCAGTTCATGCTTTGATAGTGCTAAGTGGTGTTTATGTGGTTCAAAGTGGCTAAGTTTTTGTTTTAAGTCTAAAGTTTTTTTCTCAACCATGTACACTTAAGGAAAATGGAGGAAGATGTGAGCTCACAAGCTCTCCAAAGCCAAGACTACCGCAACAAATAAGAGGAGGAGCCAAAAAATTAGTAACTTGCAGCTACAATAGAGGTGCTGAAATGTGAAGGAGCTAAAAGTGAGTGTGTTTGATTAAGAAGTTGCCACCAAGATTAGAGAGTATTGAAGAAGATCTATTGAATGGAAGAATAGGCAATTTGAATGAAATAAGGAGGCAAGAAACCCATTTGAATTCGGTCCAAGGAGAAAAAAATGTTACACTTCACGTCCAATCGAGGAGTATAATGCCTTTGTGGATTCTAGAGGTAGGAATCTTGTTAGGATAGAAGCGTATCACATAGAAATTTGCATGTTGTGCTAGTGTCCCCGACATAAATTCCCTCACCGACACACAAATGAGTTTTCAGGTGGATGGAAAATGGAAGAAGACGCGGAAAATAGATCATCAGGATCACGTTTTCTAAGGTAAGGGGTGTGTAAATGAGTAATTTGCAAGGGGTGCAAATTCATGCCATTACAAGAAGATTATGTTGAAGACCCTTGACATAAAAAACATCATTTGTATTATGATTTCCATCAAAATTGATTGAACCTTTTCCATAGATTTTAGTAGATGTATTATCACCAAACTTAACAAGACAACCATCATACTTTTCAAGCTTAATAAACTTACTCTTATCACTTGCCATATGATTTGAGCATCCACTATCAATGATCCAGTAATTCTTCTCTGATGATTGATAGTGATAATTCTTCTCTTATATGGCTTTCTATTTTATTTATTTATTTATTTATTTTTAATTCATTGTTTTATTTTGATCTCTCCATTCATTTGGTCATTTATATTGTTATTTTCATTCCTTGATTCCTTTCTTCTTTTAATTTGTTATTTATATTGTTTAGTTTCTTGAAGTTTACTATATATATATATACATTTATATATTTATTCTTTTATTATTATTTATAGATATTAATTCCCATTTCCGTATGTAAGTTTGTCTTCTTATTTCAATGTTATATTGCTTTCTATATTTTTTATTCATTGTTTTATTTTGATTTCTCCATTTATTTGGTCTTTTATATTGTTATTTCTTTAGTTATTTGGCGATTTCTTTTGTTATTTTGAATTCTTCATTTATTTGGTTATTTATATTGTTAAGTTTTTGTTATATTGTTAAGTTGGTCTTCTTATTTCATTGTTATATTGCTTACTATATTTTTTATTCTTTGTTTTATTTTGATTTCTCCATTTATTTGGTCATTTATATTGTTATTTCTTTAGTTATTTGGTGATTTCTTTTGTTATTTTGATTTCTTCTTTTATTTGGTTATTTATATTGTTAAGTTTTTGATATATATATATATTATTTATATCCATATATTATTATATATTAGTTCTTTTTTCCGTATTTAGGTTGGTCTTCGTATTATATAGTTATTTTGCTTATTCTATTTTTATTTTTTATTTATTGTTTTATTTAATGATTTCCTTTGATGATTTTTTGCTTGTATTATGTCTTACAACATATTGTTATTTCTATTTGTTACTATTTGAGTAGTTTCCCTTTATTTGCTTCCTTGGCCATTTTGTTATTTCATTTATTTTCTCGTGTTTTTATATTCTTGAATTACTTCTTATTCTCTTTGTTTCTTAATACTTGAATGTTTTCCTCTTATTTGATTTTTTGTTTGTTATATTTTTAGCAATTACCTTGGGTTGCGCACCTCACCCTAACACCTTCATCTCTCCTCTTTTCCCTCTCTTTTATACAAGCTGGGTTTGCAACTTATCCCTTCTCATCTTTTTCAACTCTCTATCCTGATGATGGTTCACTGAGTGTGATCCGAAACGTTGATGAAAAAAGTGGACACACAATCAAATCCAGAAGCATTCAAACATAAATTCTTCTCCTCTCTAGAATGAAAATAAGTCAACATAGTTCCTTCAATGTTATGACCTATTTCTAAAGCACTTTCCTTCACACATATTTCAAGATCAATAGAATTAGTTCCAACATTTAAATCCATGAACAAGCATTCATCACTTTCTTCATTTCGAATAATCTGATTCTTCATCATCAGATACACATTACCCTTTTCAACATAATAACCCTTCTTGAAAAATTTACCTTTATTATCCTTTTGTTTATCATTAGTAACTTTGATTGGAAATTTAGATGCATAATGACCTATCTTTCCATAATTGAAACATTTGAAAGGTAGATTACCTCTATATTTTTCAATACCCTTTTTCAGTCTCCTCATAAAGTTTGTTTCCACCTCATCAAGATCATCTAGATATGATCCATCATCCTTTTCCACTTTGTAGACTTTAAAAGCAATTTGTTTGTTTACAACATCTTGAACAAACTCTCTCATTTCAAAAGATGTTAAAGCACCAAACATCTCATTTCTAGAATAATTATCCAAAATTTGAGCTTCCTCAATAGCAAAAACACTATGACTATAAGATTTAGGAAGAGTTCTTAATACCTTTTTCATAACTTCACTTTCATATAGCTTTCCACCACGACAATTGATGGAATTGACAACTTCATCAACTCTGAGCATGTAGGAAATACTATCTTCATATTCAGACATCCTTAGGGTTTCAAATTTGGCTTTGTAGTTCTACATCTTTGCTTGTTTGACCTTGTCATCTCCTTCATAGATACTTTCTAGCTTCTTCTAGATATATTTAGCAGACTTGTAGTGTTGAACAAATAATTATCATTGCACCAAAAGATCAAGATGTTAATGCATGATGCAACTGCCAAAGTTAATGAATCCATAGGAGGTAGTTAAGCCATGTCACAAACCCAAGTGTTGCATTGCACAAAACAAGGAGACCAAGGGCACACAACTTGCAATAATCCCCCCAGCAAAAGTGGGGGGTTTGAAATCGTGACCTAGGATATGATACCGATTGTTGCACATATGGTTTTTATTGCACCAAAATATCAACCTGTTAATTTATGATACAACCACCTAAGTTAATGAATCAATGAGAGGAAATTAAGCCATGTCACAAACCCAAGCACTGAACTGCACAACATAAGGAGACTAAGGGTGCACACCTTACAATATGTAGCTCATAACATTCACAAGTTCTGAATCAGTAAGACCACTTAGGATTGCATTCCTTGCTTTTCCATTGTTCTCATATGCCTTAATTTCATCATCACTTGGTGGACCATTTATGGGCATAATATAACCATTTTCAATAGACTGCCAAACTCTAAATCAGAGAGACCAAAATGGATTCCATCCTAGCCTTCTAGTAGCTAAAATTTGTTCCATTCAACAAAAGAGCTTTAACACCTTTCTTGTGCATCATCCAAATCTACCTCAAGCGGCTAAGTTATTTCTTAGGAACTACACTCTGATACCAATTGTTAGATGCACAAGACAACTAAGAAGGGGGGTGAATCAATTGTATACTTTAAAACATCAAATATCCTCATTAACATTTATATCTATATTAGCCCTTAAACACTTATTAACCATTAAACCCTTAACATGCATTAACAAAATGTAAACATGTAAAGCAGTAATGCAAACACATACTGTAGTAACATAAAAAGTATCCCTTTTCCTTACTTAGTTTGGGAATAGATAATTAATGATAAAATGGACTTAATTGTGCCTTATTTAGGGTGTTGTAAAGTATTTCTTTATACATTTGCACTAATCTAGGGATTTAATTAATTAATTGATGTTAATTAAGCTTAATTGGCTCCTTGAATTCAAATCCAAGCCTAATTTATTATAGTTTCTAAGGGATAAAGCCTGACACTCATTAATAATGTTTCACAACACTTAATTTGGTAAGGAATGTGTCCTAGGCTAGTGATCTAGGACCCTCGTTTTACATGTTATTTCACATTCCCTGAAACTTGTCCTAGTTGAGTGTGCTAGGACCCATTCGCCCTATGGAGAATGGGTCCTCATTAACTTAGGACACCCACCTTGGGATGTGTTTTGGGCAGGCTTTTAATAATTTCAAATTCAAGATCTGATGTTGGCTTGTGTTATTTGAATTTTGGGATTTAATCTGAAGTTATGTATAAATATAAGGCTATTTTACATAGTTTCATCTAAGCAACCTAAGAAACTTTATGCAAGCATCCTAAGATTTCACAAGATCATTATAAAGCATTCAAGAGCGTTCAAGAAGGCATTCAAGGGAAGATTGTTGGTCAAGTTTTATTGCAGCAATCAAAGATTATATCATCATGTCAAAGGAAAAGTGCATCATGTACGTTGTTGAGCTAATATGTTGATGTAGCATTGGAGATCCTATTCAAGCATTGTTTCATATCAAAGTCTATGATCAAGATCTACATTCATTGAGGCAACTTCATGCAAGATTGTTGATTTATACGCCAAGGTTCAATTAAGGATTGGTGAGGTGTAGTATAACTTTGTTCATTCATCTTTCCTTTTATGCATTGTTTCATTTCAAGGTTTCATTACCAAAATGGGGTTTGACCAAGGAAAACCCTATCCCCTAACAATCAATATTTTCTCCTCTTTGATGTGTTATTGTAGGTTTTAGGTTCAAGATCAAGTGGAGAAAAAAATTTTCAAAGTTGCAAAGTTCTAAAAGTTGTCACCTTTCTTGTAAAATCGTGAAAATGAAGCTACAATTTTTTTTTTTACTTTCAAGAGCTCAACACCTAGGATGTTGGAGTGTAAACATTGAAGAAAAGAACTCAAAAATCATTTTTTTAGAACCCTAGCAAGGACCCATTCACCACTGGGTGAATGAGTCCTCAGTGAGGCCCGAAACAACACTTTTTCAACAAGGTACAAATCATTTCAACATTTTAAAACCTTCCTATTTGTTGTTATAATAGTTAGGTTTGATTTCTGATTTTTATTCATGCATTATATCTCTCATAAATTGAGTGAAACTAAGAAAAAAGGTGTGTCCATTTGATTAACCTCTTATGTGATACACCCCATTTTTCTATGTTTCATTTTGGTGAATCCGAGGTCTTGAGCATTGTAATTTTTCAGATTTTTGGAGTCTCTCTTTTCATCTTAGGTTAGATCTTGCATTCATTTGCATTGAATTGTAGCTCATTTAGGGTGTCTTAGTTTGCATTTAAATTTGCATCTCATCTAGGGTTTTAGAATTGCATTGTTTGCATTCTTTAAATCTAAAAAATACAAAAAAACTTTAGTCATCTTGCATATCATTTAGATCATATAAACTTGCATTTAAAAATCAAAACAAAATTGCATATCAACTAGGTCTTGTAATTAATCATTTTATCACCTTTTCAACTTGCATTTCACATTGCATTTACAAAAATATGAACCTAAAACATACTGTACCAGACCTAAATCTAAAAACCACTAAAAAGACCTAAAAAATTAGTAAAAATCAACTTCAAAATCCTAATGTAGGACCCACTTTCCCTAGGGTGAATGAGTTTGTGATCAGACCTAAATTTGCATTTTTGGAATTTAAAATCTTCTGTTCTATGCTTTTGTTTGTTCTTATCAGATCTTTGTTTAAGTTTTTTTATTTTTTATTTCATTCATTTCATTATATCTAGCTTAATTTGGTTCATTTAGCGCATTGTCAAAATTTAAAATTGTATTTACAACATTTCATTTTTAGATTGTTGCATAGTGTAATCAGCAAATTACCTTGTTTTAAATCTAAAAATCTAAAAATGGACAAGTGTTTTAGCAATGTGTGGAATTACATGTTCTCTTTAGTTGATGTTTTAAGTTTTGTTTTTGGAAATGATCCTAATGCAACTGAACCTACTCATGCTCATCCAACTCCTAATGAGTGTCCTCGTGAAGTTGAAATCAATGGAGAAGATGATGCTAGCATGAACAAATTCATAAATGATTGCCTTAACAATCTTGAGAATAATGCATCTTTCTATCCTTCCATAAAACAACCAACACAACTTGAGATGTTTGGTATTTGTATCCTAAAATCGAGTCACAAATTAAACCTAAACTTCCAACAATGAGTGAACCTATTTCCTCTAATCAAGTGCACACTCAACCATCTTATGTTAATAAAGTGACCAACACTCTCATCAACCTTGAAGAGACTTATGGCCAAGGCTTTAAGATTTTAACCAATTAAGGATGTGACATAACTAATGAGCATGAAATTCATAAACTTTTAGAGCAAATTCCTATTGAAAAAACAAAAGGTATAGAATATCAAGATCCCCCTCCTGACATAAGTGTCGTCCTTCTTAAAGAACAACCAATGCCTCATAAGAATGATAGGATCATCTTAGGTCCTCCTTCTCTATATCCACCTCAACAAAGTGGTGAATCAAGTAAGAAACAAAAGCCTTAAAAACTCAAACCACTCCAACTTCCATGTCCTATGTCCAAAAATGAGAATACTTTACACATCCTTCTTCATCATGATCTCATAAAATTACCACCTATTAAAGAACATCAAAACAAAAATCATAAAGGAAAAAGAAAAAATATGTCTCAATTCCAATACCATAGAATGCTTGGACATAGCACTAATGAGTGTCATGCCTTACAGAGGATATTTAATAGATTTCCTCCTCCCAAATATTCCTATGAATTTACAATTGACTAGCAAGAGCATGCATCTCACTCCTTGCCATGTAATAATTGTAGGATCCTAACATTCTCACTATTACATGTTATACATTCATTGTAAATCATTCTCTTTATTGCAAGGAGCTCATTCTTATCACTTATCTCGGCTCATCCTTGTCCTGCACTTAGTGGGTGCATGGGGTTAGTTAGCCTTGTCCTAGTTTTAGCATGTGTTTTTTTCCCTTGGGCTAGTTTTCTACCTTCTGCATATACCGACCGAGATTGGGATGCAGATGACCTACTATAGGTTGATTCACATATGCCTTACTAGTCTTTTACTTTTTTTATTCTTTTTCATATTTCTTTATGTGATTTCATGTGTGTAATGTGATCTCTCGTACTATTCTGTTTGATGTATCTCTTTTTTTGTGCATTTTTCTATATGTATCTACATTCTTCTATATGTCATAAACATTTTATCTTTTTCATTTTTCTTGTGTTTTCCTTTTTGGGATGACACAAGGCGTTAAGACATTTAGGTCTCTTCCATGTTGATTCAAAAGATTTGTCTTTGTTTTCACTCTCTTTGTGCCATTCTTCTAGTTCTGTGAGTATTTAGGGAATGATGAAAGTTCCACACTCTATGACAATATTGTACCAAAGAAATACTGACGCTGGATCCATAGATTCCTCCAGTATTTTTGGGGGCAACCCCTCCTTCCTTTTTCATGAAGTAGCTTTATTTTAGGAACATATGACTTTGCATAGGGATTTATAAGTAAGCTCTCATGTCTTAGGAGTAAACATTAGCTACTCTAAAGTAGTTGCTCACAACAATGGTTTTAGAAACTGCTTTAAAGTGGGGGCATACATCGATGACATCTTTCAACATTTTGCATATTTCATGGTGTTATTTTCTTTTTCCTCTGATGTATCTTTTCCTTGGTGGTGTCATTGGGTTTGGTGTCCTCCAAGAGTGTGATATGTCTAAGTGTATGACTTTCCCTTAGTGGCATGATGCAAGGCGAGGCATCCCATAAGTGGCAATCTAATATTCTTGAGTTGTCCTCTCTTGGAGATATTAGACATGATGTTCCCTAAGAAGAAGGCCTTACATGAACAAAGTAAAATCCCCTTTGATGAAAACCTATAGACAAAACATTCATAAGTGCATAGCATTGTGGTTTGTTATTGAAGTTGTCAGAAGGATAACTTCGGTATGGTATGGGAGCCTAGTATGATTCTCTCATTTTCCACCTTTTCAGGATACTCATCTACTGGATGGCCTAAGGTTTCACTACCCTAGAGTGAGCATGTGTGTTGTTTGCATAGTGGAAATTGAGTTCTACTTGTAAACATTTTTGGAAAAATAGACTAGACCTAGTCCACTTCACGTTGGACAGACTATCGAAGCTTGATCTTGGTGTAGCCATGGTAGGAGGGTCCTCTGGACCGTGTAACAAGAGAAACAAAATAGAAGTGACAAAAAATATGGAGGAAAATGCAGATGTAAATATTCTCATTAACAAAAATATTAGTTACAATCAGCCACTAACATCCAGGCTTACAGATTTGGCTCATAGGCCTGACATAACATGTTCAAAATTACAACATTCCAATATGATCCTATATGCAAGCAAAATATTACAGATCAAATCTACCTTAATCTACCTAGTCAACTACTTAATCAACTGTCATTGTACTAATGACCGATTACAAGCTTTATATCATACACATGATTCTGGAAACATCCGTGTCAGCCCAAGATTATTACATTCTCCAATGAAGGAAAATATAATGTGCTCGTGAACAAGTTAGCCACAAATTGAATTACTCCATCAACATGTGCATGAGATGATGTGTGGACCTATAATGAAGGTCAGAGAAACTCCAAGGAACAATTAAAATCACACTGTTGATATCCGCAAGCTACAGGAATGATCCATGGATGATCAAACTAGCCGTTAGGTTTGAAAATTATTCGAGTGTCAATTCAAGAAACTGCCATGAAATCTAGAATCGATAACTTGTCAGAAAATGATCCCATCACACTCAAATCTTGGAATATGGAAAATTAACATGTCCATGATGTACACAAAGATCCATAGGGTCTGGTGAGAAAATATGATGAATCTACCAAAATGAACTGAGAAAGAACAAAACGAGAACAAAATTGAAAGAAAATATTTTTGGTTGATGCAAGATTGCCAAGAACCAGGGATGCTCCTACATCAGACATCCAGGATTGATTGAAAATTGAGTCCCTCACTTTTTAGGGGCCAAATGAAAACCAAAACGGTCTACCTCAGCCTGATAAATCCAAGAAGAATCCTCCACTAGTCGACCCTTCCCGTTCACAAGATACTCCTTGTATTGTCTTCCACAAGTCTTTCTTCCATCTTTGATGTCCAAAATCTCTTCAATATCACATAACCGTTGTTTAGGAAATTGATTCTCCAACTCTTCTTTATTATCCTCACTGAATTCTGCCTCATGGTACTGATGTAGATCTGCAATGTTGAATATAGGTGATATACCCATACCTTCTGGTAATTCCACTTCATAAGAATTTCCTGAATCAAAATTCTTCAAGATCTTACAAGGTCCAAACTTTCTCATCTTCAACTTGTTGTATGTTCCAACTAGGAATATTTCCTTCCTCAAATACACCATCACTTCTTCCCCAACTTTGAACTCCTTATGTCTCTTATTTTCATTTGCTTTCTCCTTATACTTCCAGTTCATATCTTCCAATTGTTGTTTCACATGAGTATGCACTTTCTTCATATGTTCTACAAATTCTTTTGCTTTTGCGCTCCTTTTATCATCCATACCGATGTCTCTCAACTTTGATATGCCTCTAGGATGAACTCCAGTAACAATCTCAAAAGGTGTCTTTCATGTACTTCTCTTCAAAGAATTATTGTATGCAAATTATGCTTGTGTAAGGACTAAATCCCAACTTCCAGTCTTTTCTCCAACCAAACATCTCACCAAATTCCCCAAACTCCTATTTACTACCTTTGTCTATCCATCAATCTGTGGGTGAAAAGTAGAACTGAACTTCAAATCTATATTAACTTCTTCCAAAGTGTCCTCCAAAAGTAACCAACATATTTTGTATCCCTATTTGAAACAATACTTCTAGGTAACCCATGCAATTTGACAACTTATTTGAAAAAAAAGTCTGCTACATGCTTCTTACAAGGTATGAAATGTTCCATCTTAGAAAATCTATCAACCACCATAAATATAGAATCATTACCTCTTTGTGTCTTTGGCAAACGAAGTATGAAATCCATGCTAATATCTTCCCAAGGTCTCTCTGGAATTGTCAAAGGCTTATACAATCCAACATTCTGACTACTCCCTTTTGGAACTTGAAAAACTCTACAAATTTGCACAAATCTCCTAACATCCTTATGAATCTATGGCCAAAAGTAATTCTCACTCACTAATGCTACTATCTTATCAATTCCAAAGTATCCTACCAATTCTTCACTATGTTTTTCTTTCACCAAGTTTTCTCTCATTGAACTCTGGGGTATACATAACTGATTTCCTCTTAACAACATATCCTCCTGAATGAAATAATCCAACCACTGACTCCTATCTTCCAAAACTGGTTCCTTACAAGCTCTCCAAGGTTCTACAAAATCTAGGTCTTCCTCATACAAGTTCTTCAATTCATCAAAGCCTAATATCTCCACTCTCATCTCTGTCAGTAAATTCCTTCTTCTGCTCAAAGCATTAGTAGCTCTATTTGACTTTCCACTCCTATGCTTCAAAAAAAAAGTATAGCTCTGCAAGAACTCCACCCATCTCATGTGTCTCTAGTTCAACTTACCCTAACTGTTCAAATATTGTAATGCTTGAAGATATGTATACAACACATACTCCTTAGGCAACAAATAATGTCTCCACTTCTTTAAGGCTTGAACTATGGCATAAAAATATTGATCATGCATGGAATACCTTCTCCTAGCATCATTCAACTTCTCACTAAAATAGGCTACAAGTATTCCTTCTTGACTTAATAATGCTCCTATTCCATTTCCACTTGCATCACAATCTAGTTGAAACACCTTACTAAAATCCAGTAAATACATCACAACATCTCAGTCACCTTTTGTTTCAACAATTCAAATCTTTGGTTCGCTCTAGATGTCCATCTAAAATCCTTCTTATCTCCCCTCATTGTTTCTGTCATAGGACTACAAATAGAATTGAAATTCCTAATGAAATTTTGGTAGAAACTAGCCAATCCATGAAATATCTTACCTCCCCAATACTTTCAGGTGTAGGCCACTCAACAATTGCTCTAACCTTCTTAGGTTCCATCTTCACTCCATCCACAAATATCACAAATCCCAAATATACTAATTCTTCCCTTATGAAACTGCACTTCTTAATGTTTATCAATAACTGTTCTTCTCTCAACCTCTACAAGACTTGTCTTATATGCAACAAATGTTCTTCTCCACTCTTACTGAAAATCAAGATGTCATCCAAGTACACAATCACAAACTTACCCAAGAATTTCTTCAATACTTCATTCATCAAGCTCATGAAAGTACTCGGTGCATTTGTCACTCCAAAGGGCATCACTAATCACTCATCTCCTTCTCTGATTCTGATTTGATGATATCCACTCTTCAAATCTATCTTTGTAAAGTACTTAGCTCCACTCAAGCAATCCATAATTTCACCCATCTGGGGTAAAGGAAATTTTTAGTTTACCGTGATCTTATTTATGGCTCTTGAATCTGTACACATTCTCCATTCTCCATCTTTCTTATGTGCCAAAACAACAGGTACTGCACAAGGACTTAAGCTTTCTATGATCAAAACTTTCCTCAAAAATTCATGCACTTGTCTATTCAATTCTTCATTCTCTATAGGTGTCATCCAGTGTGTTGCTTTATTAGGAAAACTAGCTCTAGGAATTAGATCCATGCAATGACTAATACTCCTCATAGGTGGCAATCCATCAGGTACATTATCTAAAATGATCTCCTCATATTCTGTTAGCAACTCTTTTATCTCCTTTGGGTGTTCTTCTACATGCTTCAAACCTTCAACCTTCTTAGGAACTAATGAATAACACACATTCTCATGTCTCAGTCCATCAAGGAATCTCCTTCCATCAACTAGACAAACTCTAGCATTTGTACAAACCTCAACCATAGGAACATCTTCCAATGACAAGAAAATTTGCTTCATCCCATTAGCAACAATGGTATATACATTCTTCTTTCCATCATGAATAGCCTGTCTATCATACTGCCAAGGCCTTCCCAAAAAAATATGACATATATCCATGGTCATGATATCACACAAAACTTCATCATGGTAATTTCCTATCTTCAATTTCACCAAACATTGCTCACTTACCAAAATCTTATGCTCATCTTCAATCCATGCTATCTGATAGGGCTCCATGTGTTTTAATCTTTCCAACTTCAATTTAGTCACCATCTCCTCTGAAACCAAGTTCTCTGAACTTCCATTATCAATAATTACTTTGCAACATTTACCAGCTACCTTGCATCTTGTCTAGAACAGATTCTTTCTCTGCAATGGTTCCTACTCCAACTCACTTTGACACAATACTCTTTTGTTCACCAACACTTCTCCTTCTTCCGGTTTGTTAGATGATCCAACATGATCTTCCTCAAAAGAAATTGTTCTTCTACTATTCTTTGTCTTCCTTCTTGTCTCTCCTTGATTACATTCAAATGCTCTATGTCCTCCACCACACTTAAAACAAGTTCCTCTGAATGCTCTTTTCTCCTTTCCTCTGTCATCTTTTCTATAACCTTCATTTCGGTAACCACCATATCCTCCTCTCCTGTAAGAGTTTCCATCACCTCTATAGTTCAAATTCTCATTCTTACTGACTTCCTTATCTGTATTCAAATCTGTAAAGGATCCGTTTCCTCCTCCTGCAAAAGTTCTCCCTCTCTAAAATCTTCCAGATCTTCCTCTTTGCCTCTGCTTATGTCTTTTATTCAACTTCTCTTCTTCTTTTAGGGCACATTGATATGCTTCTTCCACACTCAACAATTTGATTAGACTAATCTCATTCTGTATGGACGACCTCAAACCATTCACATATCTAGTTACTTGTTCCACTTCCTCTTCTGAGTGTCCAGATCTAATATACAACTTATAGAATTCCTCAGTATACTCCATCACACTCAATTCCTTTTATTTAAATTTTATAATTTCTAGAACAAATTGATCTGATATTCTGCATGCATAAACTATGTTTTTAACTTATTCACCATCTGATCCCATGAGTTTATCTTTTCTTTTCCTCTTCTTAGCCTATCTATTTGCAAATGTTCCCACCAAAGGGATGCATGTCCTTTCAACTTTGTACAAGAAAATTTCACCTTCTTATCTTCAGTGGTACCTTCAAAATCAAAATAATTTTCCATCTCCATAATCCAATCAAGCAATTCTTCTGAATCCAACTTACCACTATAATCTGGTGGATTGAAATGTGGCTTCGTATTCACTCTAGTTAGGGCTCTTAAGAACTTATCTTCTCCTTGATCTAGGCCAGGTTGCTCTTCTCTTCCTCTTTCATCTTGAACTTCTACCTATTCATAACTTACATCATCAACTGGTCGACCTCTCCTCTGGGCTGTTTCGACTGCATCTAATCTAGCAGCAATTCCTTTCAACATCTCCATTAATGCAGGATTTGAATTTCCACGTGCTCCATTTCATCTAACATTTCTTCTTCCTGCCATCTTTACACAAGTCCTTTGTAGCTGCAGGTTGGATTCTCAATCCACCACCCCACAACAAATCTTCAACAAGACTCCACAAATTATGGCGATCTCATGAATTAAGCCTCACACTGATACCAATTTGGTGCAGCCATGGTAGGAGGGTCCTCAAAGAGAACAATTTAGACCGTGCAGCAAGAGAAACATAACAAAAGCAGCACAAAATATGGAGGCAAATGCAGATGCAAATATTCTCATTAACATAAATCTCAGCTACAATCGACCGGTAACATCCGAGCTTATAGATTTGGCTCACAGGCCTGACATAACATGTTCAGAATTACAACATTCCAATATTCTCCTATATGCGAGTGAAATATTACATATCAGATCTACCTTAATCTACTTAGTCAACTACTTAATCAACTGTTGTCCTAATGATCAATTACAAGATTTATATCATATCCACGATTCTAGAAACATTTGCGTTGACCCAAGATCATTACATTCTCCAATGAAGGAAAATATAATGTGTGCATGAACAAGTTGACCACAAATTGAATTACTCCATCAACATGTGCATGAGATGAAGTGTGGACCTATAAAGAAGGTCAAAGACATTCCAAGGAATAATTAAAATCACATCGTCGAGATCCGCAAGCTACAAGAATGATCCACAAATGATCAAACTAGTTGTTAGGCCTAAAAATTATTCTGGTGTTGATTCAAGAAACTGCCATGAAATCCAAAATCGATAACTTTCCAGAAAATGATCCCATCACACTCAAATATTGGAACAAGGAAAATGAACATGTCCATGATGTACACAAAGATCCATAGGGTTTGGTGAGAAAATATGATGAATCTACCAAAATGAACTAGGAAAGAACAAAACCAGAACAAAACTGAAAGAAAATATTTTTGGTTGATGCAAGATTTCCAAGAACTAGGGATGCTCCTGCATTAGATCCTTTCCCCTTTTCTTGGAAAAAAACCTAGACCTGGTCCATATCACATTGGATAGACTATCAAAGCTTGATCCTTTCCACTTTTCTTGGACAAACAACCACATTCCACATTACATTGGGATGGTTGAAGTTTGATTCTTTTTCTTCTTGGTCTTTGATAGTGTATGATTGTGAATATTTGTCATTGTTGCATACATAAGCATCTTGAATGTCTAATTTAGTGTGAGTTTTTCATGGGGGTAAACTCTCACTAAAGTGGGGGAAAAATGTAGTAAAGAAAAAATATCCCTTTTCCTTCCTTAGTTTGGGAATAGATAATTAATAATAAAATGAACTTAATTGTGCCTTATTTAGGGTGTTGTAAAGTGTTTCTTCACACTTTCACACTAATCTAGGGCTTTAATTAATTAATTGAGGTTAGTTGAGCTTAATTGGCCCCTTAAATTCAAATCCAAGCCTAATTTATTACATTTTATGAGGGATAAATCCCAACACTCATTAATAATGTTTCACAACACTTATTTGGCAAGGAATTTGTCCTAGGCTAGTGACCTAGGACCCATTCGCCACCTGGCGAGTGGGTCCTCACTAGGTCCTAAGACCCCCTTTTTACATGTTATTTCACATAATTCCCCAAAAATTTTCCTAGTTGAGTGTGCTAGGAGCCATTCACCCTATGGAAAATGGGTCCTCCTTAACTTAGGAAACCCCATTGGTATGTGTTTTGGATGGGATTTTAATAATTTCAAATTCAAGATTTGATGTCAGCTTATGTTATTTGTATTTAAGGATTTAATCTTAAGTTAAGTATAAATATAAGGTTATTTTCATAGTTTCATCTAAGAAACCTAAGAAACTTTATGTAAGCATCCTAAGAGTTCACAAGAGCATTATAGAGCATTCAAGAGAATTCAAGAATCCATTCAAGGGAAGACTATTATAGTTTTATTGCGGTAATCAAAGATCATATCATCATGTCAAAGACATAGTGCATCATGTATGTTGAGCTAATATGTTGATGTAACATTGGAGATCCTATTAAAGCATTGTTTCATATTAAAGTCTATGATCAAGATCTACATTCATTGAGGCAACTTCATGCAAGATTGTTGATTTGTACTCCAAGGTTCAATTAAGGATTGGTGAGGTGTAGCATTACTTTGTTCATTCATCTTTCCTTTTATGAATTATTTCATTTCAAGGTTTAATTAACAAAATGGGGTTTGACCAAGGAAAACCCATATCCCCCTACTCTTTAATGTGTTATTATAGGTTTTAGGTTGAAGATCAAGTGGAGAACAAAAGTTTTTGAAGTTGCAAATTTTGTAAAAGTTGTCACATTTCCTGTAAGATCACGAAAATGAAGCTACAATTTTTTTTTTCCAAATTTCAAGAGTTGAACACCCAGGATCTAGTTGTGTAGACATTGGAGAACAAAACCCAAAAAACATCTTTTCAAAACCCTAGCAGGGACCCATTAGCCACTAGGGGAATGAGTCCTCAATGAAGCTTGAAACAACAAATTTTCAACATGGTACACATCATTTCAGAATCTTAAAACCTTCCTATTTGTTGTTATAAATGATAGGTTTGATTTTTGATTGTTATTCATTCATTATAGCCTTCATAAATTGAGTGAAACTAAGAAAAAATGTGTGTCCATTTGATTAACCTCTTATGTGATACACCCCACTTTTCTATGTTTCAAATACAAACACATTTAAGAACACTAGATTATATGGAAAACCAAAGAAGGGAAAAACCATAGTGAGGATTAGCTCACTAATATATGAATTGTAACACCGAATACAATAAAGCTCACTGTCTAGGAAGATAAAGAAAGGATCACTTCTAGTGGATCACTTCAAAAGCACTCACTATCTAGAATAAAGAAGAATAGAAGAAGAGGTGGATCACTACCAATTTGAACTAATAATAATGCATCTCTCATATATCAATGGTATAGTTCCACTGAAGCACAAATAACTCATCAAACAAATTGAAATGTAGACACCTTTTGCTCACTGTATTAAGAGGTCTTAGGAATTAAGGTTCACATTTGATCACATTCACATCTTTCACATCACACACTCTATGCTATCAATCCACAAAACAATTCACCTTACATTTATACCCTCTGTGACCTAAGACAATCTTAATTAGGTTGGCCTTAAGGAAACATATATATCTCAATCGTGCAACACCAACTAGGTTGGCACTAAACACTTCCACCATATAAAGGAGTGAAGCCAAACCATGCCACTACTTAATTGGGACCTAAATATACACAAACACGCTTCTCAATACTTCCTCAAACAATAATTATCCTCCACAATTAGCGCTAGCATGCTAGGTCAGTAAAACCTACACTTACAATAACAAGCAACACTAAAAAAACCTCTCAAGGTTCTGAAAGATCTCATGGATCACATAAAAATACTCCTAAATATTTGTACAACATCTCAAAATATTCCAACATCATCAAAACATTCTTCATAGCTACTAAAACCACCTAATACTCAAGAACACCTTCATATTGTGCAACTACACATACTATGACAAAAATCCCACACACCAGAAAAATTTGCAGAACAACTCAACACCTAAAAATTCAAGGGAAGGTAGATACAAACATTATAAGCATGTTTCTAGATTTGTAACATTAGAAACTTCACTGCAGAGAAACACATAGAAATCTCATTTCTCCTAGACACCTTGTTTCACCAAACAAACATACTGCCAAACACATCTTCCATTGTAGTACGATCCAAAACCTGAAACTCTATTTATGACACTTTTGAACACCTCTGATCATCACATCCAAATTGCATGGGCATATGTTAAATCATGAAGAAATATAGAGTAAAACACTGAACACCACTCTATCGCACTAAACTCTCTTTTATTCAAATGTTCTCAAAAGCACTTGGAAACCAAGTGAAAAAAAATCATCAACAAAATTACTAACATCTCTACAATACATATACATAATCTACAACATGCAACACTTTCCAACTACAATAATATCCCCAAACACAAGCCAGACCAACAACCTTTGCAAGTATACTAAAGTAAGACATTAATGACAACAACAATACAATGTGTTGACATCAATACCAACAACTCCAAACTTCCAACAAATCCAATACTAGGGGTTGACATCATCAAAACCAACATCATTCCAACACTCTCTTTATACAAGGGGTTGACATCAATGACAACACCCAAGCAACATACAAACAACTCAAGCTTCCAAAATTCCAACATAATTGTCATAAAAAGTATTGAAAAAGTGAAAAATTGTATTGCATTTTGCATCCAAAAGACATCTAGCGTTACTTCTAGTCATTGAAAGTATTGATACTTCAATATTTCATTGATAAATCTGTATTAGATCATTTAAAAGTGAAATCAAATTTTAAAGTGTTCAAAACATTCATTTAGGCATTAGCATATAGTGAAAAATTGGAAAAAGGGCATTGTTTTGTTGTAAAATCTTTGAAAGCTTTCAATTTTTTAGGTTTGTTAAGATAGGGTCATTAATTTTATGCATTGTATAATCTAAAAGTTATTTTTGTAAGTGCATTCATTGATTGAATAAGGTGAAAATAGTTTGCATATTGTCTTTCAGATTGCACAATCACAAATATGTTAAAATGCAGAAATTTATTTACTATCAGATCTACATAGTCACATAATTGGGTACTTAAACTTTGTAGAACACATCTAAAATTTGAAATTAGAAAAAATACCTTGCTATTCCAAGGGAACCGCACCCTTGAATAGGCTATTTCTTCTCATATTTTTGTGATAGTATCCTCCTAGTGTTCTTTGTATAGATCTGCTTCCAATTTTCCATTCTATGCATTATAATAGTTTGTATCCTAGTATAGAAATTTGTTACACACAAAATTGTCATAATGTCTAAATGCTTTGGTAAAATATTGTCTTCTTTGAAATATAATATTGATGTTTCATGTTATGTGTTTCGAAATGACTCTCCTTCACATGATGAGACTCATGATCCTTCATCTCCCAATGCATGTTTTTCTAATGAAGATATCTCAAGGAAAGAGGAAGTAATCATGGATGAATTCTTAAGCAAAAAAATACATAATATTCAAAATAACATTGTCCTTTATCCTTCACCAGCATGGCCTACTCATCCATATCAACAATCAACAACACCTAGAATACCTCCACTTGACATATTTTCCATCACATAAAGAAAGTGACTTACAATTTGATCCGGGGGATATTTTCAGTGAAAAATAAAGTGTCTCTAATACTCCATATTTCAGCACCATCAGAAAGAGCTCGATATCCTGATTCCAGTGAAACTTGAACGGAGCGAAAAGGAGTCTGTTTGCACAAGTTATGGCCAGTCAAACCTTGGGTCAAACTGCCATTAGGGGTCGTCTAGGAAGTAGAAAAAATGATTGTTTCAGAAATTGATGAAAGTAGTATCAAGTCGAAGAGATCATTGAGAAAATTTCGGCAACGTTCGTTTCATCAAAATCTGACATCATATGCTCGAGATATGGACAGTCAAAGTTTGGTTGACTTGATGGTAGAACAGGTGACGTCATCAGTTAGTTCGTACCGTACGGAATCCAAGTGGATGAATTCTGGCATGACACGTGGCATATGACTTAGACTATATGGACCAATCAAATTGTGACATGTGTCCATTCGTACATCATGTGTGGTAACCGTACGTCGAGTCAGCGAGCCCAATGGCATCCCAGTTAGCATCGCGTGGCAGCTGGGTCAGCAGTGTATTCGAATCAGGTGTTGACACGTGGAAATTCTCAGGAGTGCCACGTGCCCCTCCATCATCCATCAGTGTCAGCATCAGCAAGCAGTTGGCATGTTAGTTGTTTGTTTTAACAAAATGTTTGTTAGCCAGCAGGCTCGAACCCGTGACTCCCCACGTAGCAGCCGACAGGCTAGCCATTACATCGCGCATTGTTTCCTCAATACACATGGAACCCGTTTTTTTTTTATGTGTTTGAAGGCGGAGTATGAAGACAAAAGGGAGGTTGGCCGGGTTGGAACCCCCGACCACCGGATTAGCAAAATGTTTAGTAACCATTAGACCGCCGAAAATATTTTAATTATATATAAAGTCTGTTTTCTTTTCTTCGATGTGTATTGGTCGAGCCATAACAAATAGGCCATTCTTGTTGTAAACCCCCTTAACCATTTAAATTAAAGGGGTCTAAAAGACAAATGGAGTCATTGTACGATGACTAGAGGGGGTTAGGCATTTAATATAGTTGTTAAGCCTATTTAGGCTAATTTTATGTATAAAAGGGGGGAATGTAAGCTCTTAGGAGTTCAGTGAATGTAGGTGATATAGTGGAGAACAGGTGATATGAAAGAGGGATCTTGTGGATTTTTTTGAGCCATATTCATACGACAAAGTATTGTTATGCTGCCAAAGTGCTAGGAGAATGGTCTTGGTGCATTTGTAATCTTTTTTGGAGATTAATCGGATCGGTCTCACTCTATTGGAGAGGACCCAGAGACGTCACATTTGTGATGAACTCCGTTATCAGATTGTTTGCACTTTTTCTCTCCTTCTCTCTCACTTTCTGATTATTACCTTAAGTTTTAAGTTTTTAATGCATAATTCCATTAATGAATGCATGAATTTGTGATTCCTTTAAGTTGTAATTAAGCATTCAGATTCGTAATTAGTCTAGATCCTATACAGATCAAGTGGTATAAGAGCTTTTGGTGACTATTATTGCAGTTGGTTTGAATGCTAATAAGATCTAGGATTCAAAAGGGCGAAGGCAAGCTTGAGGAATATAATCCTAAAATTGAGAAACGAAGAACTTTTCCGAAGATGTCTGTGTCTAGAATGGAGGTACCTGAGGAACTCAGTGAGCAAGAGTTTCAAAGAGTTTTTTGGCAAATGAGAGCTGCATTGGATATGCTACTCAAAGAAAGGGAAGAATGCCTGAAACTCGAAGAAAAGCATGGAGACAGTAAAAGAAAGAAGAAGCAATCAGGAGGTGGTGATGAACCCCCAAAATCTCCTCCATCTACTCCTCCTTCTCCTCATTCTCCTTCTTCTACACATTCTCTTTCTGGTAATCCTTTTAAGGATGTAAATAAGCCTTAGATTAAATTGGATGTTAAGTTTGAACTATGTAAGTATTGTGGCGAATTAGATGCTGAAAAACTAGATGATTGGATTCAGCAAGTAGAAGTTTATTGTAGAGTTCAAAATCTCTTTGATGATGCTTCTAGGATCTAGTTAGCCACTCTTCGGTTGGGAGGTACAACTCTTACCTAGTGGGAGAGTAGGACTAGAGCATAAATTTCACAGCATGGTAGAGTCAATTTATCTTGGTTAGAATTCATTAATGCTCTTAAAAAACAATTCTATCCCTTAGGTCACATGCAACAATTAATGATGAATTGGCAAGTGTTTAAACAATGGAAAGGTCAAACTCTCCAAGAGTACACCCATGAATTCAAAAAGAAGGCTATTGCATTAAATGTACCTTTGTACACCCAAGATACTTTGTTAAAGTACATAGGAGGTCTTCATTCATATCTTAGACATTCCATTTTGGTTTTGAATCCTTGTAATTTGGATGAAGTGTTTGTTCAAGCTACACATCTAGAGTCAAGAGGAAAGGGTTATTTCATTGATAATGATAACTCTATAAAGAAATCTTCTAAAGTTGCAGAGACAGGGAAAGGAAAGAAGACAACTACAGTTAAGAAGGATGACAAGCTTTCTTGCCCTCATTGTGACATGAAGGGTCATGATGAAGATCATTGTTGGAAGTTGCATCCCGAACTAAAGCCTAAGTGGGCTCAAAGACAGAATCAGGAACAAAAGGGTAAGGAGAAAGCCACAAATGTTGTTATGGATCTTGGTTCTGATTCTAATGATGAAACTAAGATAATAGCTATGGGTTTGAAAGGTAAAGCTCCTATTTCCAGTGTTTCCTTTGATAGTTGCGCTTCTACTTCTAAAGTGAATGATGTCTCTAAAGATACCAAAAGAAATGAGCTATTTCATTTAAGGGTTGTTGCTAAGAACATTAAGATTGATGCACTCATATATAGTGGTTCTCAAGTTAACTTAATTTCTGAATATGTTGTAAGAAACTTGGGATTGAAAACTACACAACATAAGAAACCTTCTCCACTAGGTTGGATTTGCGAGAATGATAAGTTGCAAGTAACAAGACAATGCACTTTAAAATTTGCAATCACTAGTAAGTTTGTGGATGAAGTACAATTTGATGTGGTTCCACTAGATATCTGTGGGATAGTTCTGGGTAGCCCTTATCTATATGATCGGAAAGCTATTTTCTATAGGGAAAAGAATCATTATCATTTGTTTAAAGATGGCATTCAGTATATTGTACATTCTCACAGGATTAAGACTGCTTGTTCTTTTACAAACACAGGGCAATTAAAGAGGGTGATTAATGCAAGTAAAGATTTAACTCTTATGTCTGTCAGCACAGGTGGTTCTAGACAGGAACTTGGAGTAGCTAACCGGGGTCAAATGTCGCAGGATGCACCCACAGTACAACATGAGGGAATGATGATTGAAAGCATAGATGGTCCCTTGGGTAAAAATGTTTCTGTTGTAAAGGATCGATGTGTTGTTGATTTATTCTCCTTCATCTCTGCATTATTGTTCAGCTTGATGCTAGTCAATGTTTGTTGGTTAGTGGCTACAACAGTTGATGTAGATGCTTATGGAAGTGATAAAGTGATGTCTATGTTCAACAATATTGTTGTAGTCTTCATTGTGTTTGTGAGCCAGGTATTCAAATGTACAGATGATACAGGACAAGTGGGGAGGCCAAGTCCTCACTTGATGTTTGAATAAATGCCACTTTTGGAGGTCCAAAAGTTCTCCAGTGGGGAGGCCTGATCCGGGGGATATTTTTCAGTGAAAAATAAAGTGTCTCTAATACTCCATATTTCAACACAATCAGAAAGAGCTTGATATCCTGATTCCATCAAAACTTGAATGGAGCGAAAAGGAGTCCGTTTGCACAAGTTATGGCCAGTCAAACCTTGGGTCAAACTGCCATCAAGGGTCATCTAGGAAGTGGAAAAAATGATTATTTCAAAAATTGACGGAAGTGGCATCAAGTCAAAGAGCTCGTCGAGACAATTTTGACAATGTTTGTTTCATCAAAATTTGACATCATACGCTCGAGATATGGATAGTCAAAGTTTGGTTGACTTGATGGTAGAACATGTGACGTCATCAGTTAGTCTGTACTGTATGAAATCCAAGTGGATGAATTCTGGTGTGACACGTGGTAGATGACTCAGACTATACGGACCAATCAGATTGTGACACGTGTCCATCCATACGTCCTGCGTGGCAACCGTACGTTGAGTCAACGAGCACAATGGCATCCCAGTCAGCATCGCGTGGCAGCTGGGTCAACAGTGTTGTCGAATCAGGTGTTGACACGTGGAAATTCTTGGGAGTGCCACGTGCCCCTCCATCATCCATCAGTGTTGGCATTGATGAGCAGTCGGCAAGTTAGTTGTTTGTTTTAACAAAATTTTTGTTAGCCGACAGGCTCGAACCCGTGACTCCCCACGTAGCAACCGACAGGCTAGCCATTACACCGTGCATTGTTTCCTCAATACACATGGAACCCGTGTTTTTTTTTATGTGTTTGACAGTGGAGTATGAAGACAAAAGGGAGGTCAGCCGGGTTGGAACCCCCGACCACTGGGTTAGCAAAATGTTTAGTTACCGTTAGACCACCAAAAATATTTTAATTATATATAGAGTCTATTTTCTTTTCTTTGATGTGTATTGGCCGAGCCATAACAAATAGGCCATTCTTGTTGTAAACCCCCTTAACCATTTAAACTAAAGGGGTCTAAAAGACAAATGGAGTCATTGTACGATGATTAGAGGGGGTTAGGCATTTAATATAGTTGTTAAGCCTATTTAGGCTAATTTTATGTATAAAAGGGGGGAATGTAAGCTCTTAGGAGTTCAGTGAATGTAGGTGATATAGTGGAGAACAGGTGATATGAAAGAGGGATCTTGTGGAGATTTTTGAGCCATATTTGTATGACAGAGTATTGTTATGCTGCCAAAGTGCTAGGAGAATGGTCTTGGTGCATTTGTAATCTTTTTTGGAGATTAATCAGATTGGTCTCACTCTATTGGAGCGGACCTGGAGACGTAGTCACATTTGTGACGAACTCTGTTATCAGATTGTTTGCACTTTTTCTCTCCTTCTCTCTCACGTTCTAATTATTACCTTAAGTTTTAAGTTTTTAATGCATAATTCCATTAATGTATGCATGAATTTGTGATTCCTTTAAGTTGTAATTAAGCATTCATATTCACAATTAGTCTAGATCCTATACAGATCACAATTCATACCTCAACCAATATGCATGAAATCACCTATTGATGATAATCAATATGAGCCCATGCCACCAAGTGATCCTCCATCCTATGAAAACAAAGTGAGAAATGTACCCATTAGTTTATAAAGATGTTATGGACAAGGATTCAAGATTCTTGCTAAACAAGGATGTGACATAAAGAATGAGCATGAAATTCACACCCTCTTATGAAAAATACCATCTCAAGATATAAAAGGAATAGAGTACCAAGGTTCTCCACCTTTACGTAAAAAATTTATTCCATATATTAAACTACATAAACCTCATATACCCATTAGAAAGGACCTATTACCCACTCTGCATTCTTTCTCTCAAATTGAGCGTACCTTATGAACACTCTTAAAATTGGAGTTCATTAAACTACCTCCTATGCAAGAAAGAAGAGACACTCAACACAAGAATAAAAATGTATCCTTTTGTGTGTATCATAGATTGTTTGGTCATACTACTGATGAATTTTGTATGTTAAAAATATATTTGATAGCTTGGATCCTTGTAAGGATGACTATGCTAACATTATAGATTAAATAGTTATGGCTTTGCTCCTTGATATGTGGTAGTTATAGTGTCATCAAATAATCATTTCTATGGATGGGGGTACAATATGTTTTTGTGCAATCATATTCTATCATTAAGGAGCAAGGAAATACAATACATAGAGGCTTTCTTTCACCCTTACACTGGGGGGAAAGAGTAGTTAGCATTTTATAAAGTGTATTCCTTTAAATAAGGGATCCTTTATCTCCTTATAATATTAGTGTATCAAGTACACTAAGATTTTAAGGGGGGCATATTACCCCACATATTACAAATATCAAGTAAAATGGTCCCTTTGTAGTTGTGATATTATACATCCTCTAAAGATGTAGCCTTATTTATCACGTTGTGTCGAATTTAGTAGTAATATTGTATGGACTTTCAATAAAGTGTGGGATTATTAATACATGTTATTTCTCCTTTTGTGGTGGTATTAAGCTTGATACCTTGAAAAATCATGACTTTTTGTGGCATGTTATGTCCCCTTGGTGGTAGTACTATGCTCGGTACTCCATAAGGTGTGACCCTTCATTCCCTAATTAATCCCCTCTTATTGGTGGTTTCATGTATGATATCCCCCAAGGTGTGACCTTCCATATATTAGGTAGTGTCCTTTGACACCTACACCCTTCATGGTGGTGTTATTTATAACACCCCTTGAGGTGTCGCCTTTTGATAATTTATCCCCATTGACATAAGACTTTTATACACCCCCTAAGGTGATATTTATCCCCCATGACATTAGACTTTATATACCCCTTGAGGTGATTTTCTTCCCTTGTGATGTTAAATAGTCCCTCGTGATGTTATACTTTATGTGCTTCTTGAAGCATGATTTGCAAAATAGTCCATAGATTTGGCATAATACAACTTGTTGATTCGTGAACTTGAGCACCTTTTAACATGGTCACTTAGAATAACACAACTTTCCCGCCAATGGAGCCTTGTATTTCATGAGATACTAGCATAAAATAACTTGCTAGCCTTTTGGAATCCATCATATTGCATGGACACCTAGCATAACACATGTTAGACAGTGGATCTATATAGCTCATCAGTGACTTGGCATAACACGACTTTCTATTCCTCATAAGAGCATTCTCTTATCTAAAAAAATATTTGAGAGATGTCGTTTGGTATTTGAGAAAAAATTTAAAGACTAAGGTCTCTTTGCTTTACTGACTTGAATCCTTTAAGTACTAACCTTATGTTTTATTTGGTGATTATTATATTTTTTGTGTTTGCATTGTGTTATGTGTGATGTTTTTTCTTTTACATTATGCTATGTTATGTGTTGTGTCTTTTTCATGCATCCTTTGTGTTGTCACGTTCCATTTCACTTCACATGTGTTTTCATTTCTCCTTATGTTGTCTTGCCATATGATCTTGAATCTTGGGGGCTAGTGCATCCCCTAGATTCAATACCATCCTATATCTTGAATATTTGGATATTTGAACCCCTCTTGACATATTCTTACTTCTGTGTGAGTATAAGCATCAGGTCATAGTCTTATTAAAGTGGGGGCTAAATGTAGCATCAAAAAATTGTCACCCTTGACAATTTCACACTATGTTTAATTCTTCCCTATGTGCTTGGACCTAATAATGCATTAATTTCCAAATTTATAAACACTCTTAGAAAATAAACCATGGGAAATAAAATTATGCATTTAATATTTTTCCCCTGATACTTTTAATTCCGAAAAAGGAAAAATTTAGTCTAGGGCACATTGTGCCCTAGACCAACATTTTGGGCTCTAAATTTGAATATGTTGGTGTGAATAATTTATTATTTGAATTTCCAATTTCAATTTTTGATAGTCAACATTTTCTTTTTGGAAAATTAGAAAACTTGCACATAAATAACTAGTCATTTTCACAATTAATAATAAGTATTCTAAGGACTTTAATTGAGCAAATTGAGCATCCTAAAAGTATTCAAGAGGAGTGAAGATAAAAAATATCAAGATTATTGCAAAATTTCATCATTTAAGAATCATGTCATATATTATGTGAGTTTGTGTTCATGTTACATGCATTTTTTTTTATGTGTACTAACCCTTGTAGGTGATCAAATAAATTTAATTCAAGCAACAATTGATCCTTGAAGGTGATGAGTGTGACTTAAATCCATTAAGGGGATCATATACGAGTGGTGAGTTGCATAAAAGTTATCAATTCATTATTTTTTTACCAATTAGCCTCTATCCAACAAATGATACAATCCCCTTCATTATAATTTTTCATTGTGGAGGTAGAAATACCAACATGGGGTTTAACTTAGGCAAGCCCCTATATGAAATGACCCTTCCTCTCCTCTTATGTGTGTAGGTTATAGATTTGAAGTGAATTGAAGGAAGATTGAATACTATTTTTTCATTCATGTATCAAAGCCCTACAAGTTGACAAGTCACAAAATCTACATTTTCTCACAAATAGATGAAGTTTTGACAACACTCGAAAGACAAAAGCTAGATAGTGGTTGCAAGATCAAGCTCAAATTTACAACTCAAGTGAATCAGTATCTTCCATTTTCATTTATAATATCTAGTTTCTTAGAAATCATAATATACTACCATGTTTTCATAGTTTTCATAGTTAGTTCATTTACATCATTCAAAACTAGTCAATTAGGAATCATAAATCAACCATCCATCACATCCACACTCACACACACAATGATTAGAACCTGATCCACCATTCTAAATATTATTTTTATGATTTTTAGTCAAGTGGATTTAAGATCATTTCTAATCCTCCAATTAGGAAAGGTTTGATTTAGGACCTAGATCCCTTTTTCCAATCAAACAAATATCACCAATGCCAAAGTCTGGTTCAACTAGTTGTTCTTTTTCTTTTGTATGCAAGTCTCTCCTTTGATCACTATAATGTGCATCTCCTCCATCATGTAGAAACCCATCTCCTTTTCTATTTATCCTCATCATATATCTCCTCTTTTTTTTCCAATTCTCCCATTACTACTAAGTTTTCATCACCTGAAATTACTTCTTTCCTTATTTCAAGTGCAAATGGCATTCATAATTGTGTAGTGCCTGAGTAAGAGGAGACCATAGTCCAAGAATAGGTGGTTTTTAATAAAAATTTTCATGAAGGAGAAATTGCAAGGAAATAGATAGAGAAAGAAATAGAAGAAGCTAAGATAGAATATGAAGATTGTGAGTCATTACATGATACAAAAGTCATGCATACCCTTGAACATAAAGTGACTTTGAGGCTAATAGTATGGTTAAACTATACTATTCAGAAGAGGAAAATTTGATATGTCAGAGAACAAAAGAGATATTTTTCTATTCTTGCAAAGGATTTCCAAGAACCAACAGTAAGGAAGAAGAGATCAAGAAGATTTCTCAATACCACAATAGATGACCAAGGGAACATGATAACATCAATTGCTATACCAAGGGTGGACAAGCCTAAGTATGAGATGCTGGTGGAGGATTACCAATTAGAGGAGGTGAACTTGGGAACTCAAATTAGGAAAGAGAAAAAGATTTTTTTTCAAAAATATGCATTTTTTATTCTAGACAGAATGCAAAAAGATAAAAATATAAAGAAAGAGATCAAATATCAAGTGTCACAATTATCAACTTATGTCAATGATCTAATCGGTCATATTGATTTAGTTGGGGTTGGTTGAATTCTAGAGGAAAAATTAAATAAGGATGTACAACATAAAAATATTCAAGGTATGGTTTCTATTGTTAGGAAGATGAAAGCTAAGATTACAAAATTGAATGAAGAAAATATGAGATTACGTGATCATTGTAGCTTGGGCATAGTATTTATCTACCTAGATGAATAGTTACATATTATATATTATGTCAAGAGAGGGATGTTTTGAAAGTTAAGGTTAAAAAGTTAAAAGAAGACTTAAAAGAAGTGGAGAGGTTAAAAAATGACAAAGGATAATGGAGAGAAAATAGTTAAATTGATTTGATTGAGAATATGTTGTAGTACAAGTTATCTTGCATCATTGACCATGCTGAGGAAGTCTGAGAGAGTTATAGAACTTTGAGGGATTCATTCATAAATTATATATGATGAAAAAGAGATTAAATTTTTTCCATATCAAGTTGTCTAATAAAATTATATTCTTTAAACTATTGTTAGAGCATGCAAATTTTTATGTTGATAGTCTTGATTAAATTTCAGGTATTATTACAAGGTTTGATCCATTAGAAAATATTCTTGAATATGATAATAATTTTAAGGAAATAATAGATAAAGAGATGAATTCATTTGAAAAGTTGATAGTATTTAATATTCCTCCTATTTGAACATGAGAATTGGAGTTAAAGAAATGCTCTATTTGGAGAATTGATTTTAGTCAAATGCTTCCTTTTATGTTTAGAGAAATTAATATTGATGACAAGATGAACATGGATATGTTGAATTCTAGTTTGGAGAAGATTTCAAAGCTTGAATATGGGATGATTACTTTTTTGAATATTATGGAGAAATTGATAGGTGATAAATACATCGTTCATATGACAACAGTCAATTGATTTCTTGGAGTCAGGTGAGAATTGGGCAATACGATGCAAATTGTGAAATGCAATGAGGAAATTTTTTATTTATTTTTGAATGAGAAAAATTATCAAAATTCAATGTTGATTCATGTATTAGATGCTTATATGTGTGGTAGATACACCTGGTGAAGTTTTCAAAACCATGAAATGTAATTATTATCAATACAATGTATAGTGTACTTTGCAAATCAAATTAGATATATTTTTTTTGCTAATTGTTATTATAGATATAAATAGGTTGTAACCAAAAACTTCCAAAATATAAATAAGTGAAGCCAAACCATGCCATATTACTTAATTGGGACCCAAATCTACATCAAAGTGCTTCTCAATACTTCCTAAAATAATAATTATCCTTCACAATTAGCACTATCATGCCAGGTCAGCAAAACCTGTATAAACACTAACAAGCAACAGAAAACACACCTTTAAAGGTTTGGAAACATCTCAAATACCATACAAAAATACTCCAAAAATTTCATACAGCACCTCAGAATATTCTAGCATCATTAGAATATTCTACACAACTACTACAACCACCTGAAACTCAAGAACACCTCCATTCTGTGCAACCTGACATACTAGCACAAACATCCAACACATCAAACAACCTTGTAGGAAAACTCATAACCTAAAACATCAAGGAAAGGTATATATAGAAATTATAAGCATGTTTCCAAATCCACAACACTAGAACCTTAAGTGTGGAAAAATATAGAGCAATCTCATTTCTCTTAGACACCCTATTTCACTAGATAGACATATAGTCAAACACATCTTCCATTGCAAAATGATCTAGAACCTAAAACTCTAGATATAAAACCTCTGAACACATATCATCATTACATCCAAAACACATGGGAATATCTTCAACCATGAATAAATGCAAAGAAAAAAACTGAATACTACTCTGTCCTACTAAACTTTCTTTTATTCAAAATTTCTCAAAAGCACTTGGAAACCAAGTGAAAAAATTTCATCAGCAACTTTGCGACACATCGACGAAATATAAATCATGCAACACTTTCTAACTATAACAATATCCTTAATCAAATCGACAACCTCTGCAACTATACTAAAGTAGGACATAAATGCCAACAATGACATTGTGTTGACATTAATACCAACAACTCCAAACTTCCAACAATTATAATGCTAGGGGTTGACATCATCAACACCAACAACGTTCCAAAAATTTCTTCATACAAAGGGTTGACATCAATGATAACACCCAAGCAACTCACAAACAACTCAAGCTTCCAAACTTCCAACAGTGATACTTTTGAAAACTTTAATTGGAGTAATTGTTGACCAATATACAAAGATAGATATTTAAAAATTAAACAAAAGTGAAAATTATAGATCTCCAAAGAGTAGTAAAGATATTCTTTATCTAAGGATGATTTGGATAGTGTTGCTACATTTTCATTAGAAATAAGAAATTTTGAAGGAAAAAAGGCAAGTTGGATGGTGATGCATGGTAATCTTGCCAAGAAATATGATGTCCAGTGTTTTAATTTTTTATAGTACATTGGGTCCACAACCTAATGAAGTTACTCCAACTTTAATAGATTTTTTCAAATATGTATAAAAGAAAATATAGATGGAAGTTATGTTATTGAGGATAAATATTTGTAAATGCTATATCTCCTCATTAGGTTATATGACCACCTATTTTATTTTCCTTGGAAGATTCCTTTGGGGGAAAATTATTATACCTATCAAGTTCAAAAATTGAGACAAAGTTCCATATTAACCAACTGTGTCTACTTTAGAAATTGTTCTAGATCTATTACATGTCTTCCAGTTGTTGGATTTATGAAAGTTCCTTTAGGGATAATTTTTTATTTTTCCAAGTATTAATTGTAATAAAATTTGATAGAGTATGAATATTTAATGTGCCCCAATCATTTAATGATAATTTATTATTAACCCTTGGTGTTGATATGATCTCAACCAATAGTTGTGACCTAGGTTTTTTTGTTCTTTCCTATAAAAGATAGTATTTTCTCATTGCAAAGGTGTTGTAAATATTGTCACTAGTGTCAAAGGGGAATGTACAAGATATTTTATCATTGATGTTTTGTTGTCATTGATGCTAAAGGATGAAGATGAAATCTTTATAGGATAAAGGTCGTAAATTGCATCATCAAAAGGATAGTAAAACTGGTTGACTTCATATTTAACTCCTATACAAAATTGACAACATAATTCAAGATATGAAGTAGTGAAATCTAAGTCTTTATTTATTGGTGAAGTCAAAATGAAAGTTAAATTTTTATATGGCTGAACCATTAAAGTGTCAAAGGAAACAATGAGATAAAAAAACAGTATTGATTATTATTAATATCACACAATTCCTAGAGAAATGCCTCATAAAGGATATTTTTTCAATTGAATACAAGCTGATTTTGAAGAATTAAAATAAAATAATTCCTTGGTATGGCCGAATATCCTCATATAGATACCACTTTGATGTTAAATTAACCTATTAAAAGGATGACTTCAACTCTATTGGGTGTAAGTGTTCCTTGTGGGAGGTGTTTAAAAAAAATTATAATTAAATTATTTGATGAGGTTGAACCCCCTCCTAGAGGAGCCCCACTTTGGGGATTTAATATTTAAAATAAAATATTTATATTTAAAGTTTGTCAACCTCTTTGGGAGAGTCACATCTCTTGGGTGAAGAGGTATTTAAAGGGTTATGATTGAGGTATTTAATAGAGTTTTGGGGGTGCATTTTAAATTAAAAATTATTGAATATAATTCCTATTTAGAGCGGATATAAATTAATTAAAATCAAACTTCAAGAGCATATTTAAAAGAAGTTAATGAGCAGATCTAAAGGTAATTTGGAGAAAACATGTAAATTGATTTGGAGTAGACATGTAAGGAATATTTATAATAGTTTAATTCAAGTATAAGGATATTCAAGAGAATATTTATAGAACATCATTCACAGAATATTTGTAAGAAAAAGTTGTTAAATATTTGAGTAGACCTTTTGAGGTATTCTATTGTATATTTCTGCCAAAGTTGTGAGTAGTTTTATGATGGTTTTGAGAAGATTGGTAAGGGATTTAATAACATATTTTGTGAATATATTAAGGAAAATTGGTGAAGAATATTGAAGTAACAATACTCACGAAGGAAAAAATAATATTCATTTGGAGGTTGGTACCTCCTAATTAAGGAGATCAGGAGTTTGGTGCCTCTCATTAGAAGAATTTGGTGTCTTTTGTTGGTTTGGTGCTTAGTTGTGGGGGTTGGTGTCTCAAGTGGGTTGGATCCTACGAATATTGTATGTGGGGATCAATGTCTCCAGTGGGTTGATACCTAGTGTAGACACGCAAAATTGGCATAATGCATTCAATTAGGTCATATTCATCCATTCAACAAATAAATTAGGTTCATTTAATTCAATCTCCTAAGGTCATTCACTTAAATTGAATAAATTAACTTTATTTAATTTAAGCCTATCATTCCCTCTTTGATTAAATGAATCAATCCTTTATTTAATTGAATTTCAAATCATCATTCATCTCCCTTTGATTTAGCTTAAATCCTTAAATCTAAGTCAAATGGGTCAAAGGAATCTTAAACATCATCTAAGCTAAGCTAATCCTCATTAAATCTAATCTAATGCATGCCACATCCTCTAGATTTTACCACTTGCACCAATAAATCAATTTATTGATTTATTAAAATCAGCATTTTCCATCAACATGACATCTTTGAGGAATATTCCCTCAAATTTCAATTCAAAAACAAGTGGACATGTACATCCAACAAAGCAATTAATAAGCTCTTACATGTCCCTTGCACAAGTCAAACTCAACATTTATTCTCAAATTCAAATTTGAAATCTTCCTCTCTTGGGCACATTGGCCAAAATGTTCTCATCCTCCAACCTATCACAAGTTGACAAGTGGCCTCTTCTCATTGGCTTGGTTTTAGTCCCACATCCTCCATGTTTGGAATTATTTCAACTTGATAATCTATAAATGAGAAGCTTCATCTTTTATCAAATCCTACACAAATCCACAAAGCTTATGCAAAGTCACTCTCTTCAAGAGAACTGATTTTTCCCACCATCACTCTAGCTTCAAGGAATTTCATCATTTAGCTTATCTATCAAGGATTGGGAAAGGGTTTCTTTCCATAGAAGCACCAATCCACTATGGAATAGATTATTCACTATGCTCCTTAGGATTTCAATTAGTTTTTTTTATTGTTATATTCGTAGAGCATAAGGGATTATTTCATAAAGAATGCCATTTTGTTTGCTTTCTTTTAACTAACTTCTTGCTGATATACATGGAAGAGAAATAAAAAGTTTGCAAATTTCTAGTGTTACATTTGGCACCCACCATGTTTATCTTGTTGCAACAGTTTTGTACTTTAAGCAAATAGAATGGAAGTCTAACTCAGAAAATAAACTTTGAAAATTTTATGTCAGTATGAAATAGATTTCCAGATTGTTAGTGTTAGTTTTTATCTTGTTGTAGGCACTAAAATCTCACTACATTGTTTACAACTTGCACCCATGGATGGACAGTATGCCACTAGCTTTTTGCATTACATTAATAGGCAGTGTGAAGGTTAAGCCTGTCATGGCTCAATGTTAAATGCCTTCTCTTCTTATAGTCCTGCCCATATTTATTGCTGGCCCTGCACGTATTCATTGTTCTCCTTTATATGCTCTAAATCAAGTCAAAGTCACATTTTAATCGATATAGCTTATGGGGTGTTGTTGCAACCTCTGACACAATTTTTTCTTGTGGCAAAAAGGCTGTGGTCTGAGGCTGAGGAGTTCGGTCCTAGGCCTACCATATGCATTTGCTTGAAAGCTCTCTTCCTTAAAATATAGGAACTTGGATCTCCGGGCAAAAGTTGTTGTCACTCAACATTTGATAATTGATGAAATCACTTTCCAACGGCTTGGTACTTGACTGACTCTAAATTTCTGACCCCAAATACAAGTTTTCTCTGGATGGGAAGTTCTATGATGAGTACAGGGTGGTGGATGGGTAGGTCAAATGCCATAGGAAGTGAAATGTGCTGGTCAAAAGAATTTGTTTGGAAAAATTTTAAAGTCTTTCAAATCGCTGAATAGCACCCAAATTGCAATCATTTCATTTCATTCAACTATATTTATTTTAGGAATTCTGTTAAATGGTCCGTGCGTCTTTCTTGTGCTTTCATTTATTCGTTGGTTTTTCACCTGCCAAATGCATTTGTTTAAAAAGCAGTTTTAGCACCTTTTCTGAGTTGTATGGTCTTTTTTCCTTTACTGTGTATTTCTGAGTTTTGTAAAGCCATGTTCAAGTCTAGCTCATGGCACTTTTTGAAGTTGTTTGCTCAGAAAGAAAGGACATGTTCCCTGTAGAGGAAAACAATTACTTTTGGAAGTCCAAAATCACTATGAGACATTAGCTATCACCTCAAATAAAGTCATAGAGGCAATAAAGCAAGGCATAGTGCTCGCAGAAGTACAGGCCAATTCAGCTGTAAGTAAGGTGACACTGTCCTAGAAAATGAGCATTAGTTGTAAAGTTTGTGGAGCTGCCAGATCAGCCAGAGTTCGTTGGAGCCGTTGTTTGGGAGATCACAAGATTGCAAGATTGAAGATATCAATCTATCTTCAATAAGTAATGTAGCATCTGTAGATGATGTTGCTTCCTAGCAAGGAACCCACCAGCCTAGAATTAGGGCAGATGAAGTCATTGATTAAAGATTGAAGCCAAGCTATAATTGCATTTTGTTGAAAGTTTCTAAAGCCTCTTCAATAAATCCATTTCAAACATATCTTGCAATTATTACAATATCTGAGTTCATGTGCCTTGTCTCATTTCTTTGAGGCATTCTGCCAAAAGGGAGCTCGTGCCTTGCTTATTATGCTTCATTGTATGTGGTCTATTATACTTCACTTTCTGACATTGGCTGCAATAGGGGTGCATTAATCTATTAATGCAGGTGGATGTTGGTCAGAAGTCGCAAAATTTAGTTTTACACCTGCCAAATGCATGTGCCTAAAAGTCAAAAGATATTTATTTGTTGTCCTCATACGCTTGCAAGTTGCATTCGCTTTGAAGTTGCTTTTGAAAAGAATTTAGGCACAAATTTTGTTTCACCTATCAATTGCATTTGCTTTAAAGTCTCTTAAAGTCTTTTGAGTGAATCCATTTTTGTGGAATTAGGTGATTATAGTATTTTCTAACGTATGATTTGTGCCTTGTCTATCTCATCACATATCGGGTAATGTGCTGATTTTGTAGATCACTGTTCAACTACAAATGAAAAGTAAGAAGCCTTTAAATTGATTGCTCAAGATATATTTGTCTAAAATCTTCCTCGAGAATCAATTATTTCATTTAATAGTTTCATTTTTGAAAGGACGACATTTAATTGTTTCCTTTTATTGACTTTTGATAGTGTCATATGAGTATGTAGGACTTTAAGAAGGTAACTCCTATTACTTAGCATACAGAGATTGAGATATGTTTGGTGTCTATTGAGATCTTTGTACTACAAATTTATTTCTTAAGAATGCATGACTTTGCAAGAGGCTTATGAAAAAATTGATTTTTGGCTATAACTATTATTTGTTTCACAAAACGGATAAATGGAATTTATTTTTATAAAAATAGTGGTACATGCTTGATCTTAAACAAAGTTGTGTTTTTAAAGAAAATATGATTTTGTGTTTTTATTCTTATAGAAGTTGAAATCGAGCATTGGAAACAGGCGAAAGCAAGCAAGATTGGAGTCCAAGAAAATTAGGCATTGAAACTTGAAAATACACAAAGCATTTTTTAATGCTTAAAGCTTACATTATACGCTTTAGTTTTCTATTTTAAATCAACTTACATCTTTTGAGGCTATGAAAAGAACACTTCAATTTTTTGTTGCAAAGGGTTAAAAAGAACGTTAGACACTTACTAGCTTCAATTTGGGTTCTAAAATCGAACAAAGAAATTCTCACATTCCCTTGGTGTTTTAAAATGAACTCATCATTGCTTTGGAATTTAAAACGAACATGTGTCTTTTATGCTTTGTATTCTTTTATGCAAAATAATCTCATCTAAAAAGGTGTACACACATCTTTCATGATTCATGGCAACCTTGAGGATAAAAAGTCTTTTTGGTGACATTAAGTTGCATACAATATTTCCTTCACACTTTAGTTTGGGTTTAAAAATTGAACAAAATATTGTGCGAGTGTCAGTGACCTTATTGCATGTGTTCTCCCTTTGTTTCTAAACAAGCGTCAATCGAACTATGAATAATTTTATTCACTTTTTTCTATCTTAGAGGGCCTGCCTTGGGGAAAAAGTACTCACCCAACGGAACGACTCAACCGGTAACACTCTAAAGCCAAGAGTATTTCCAATCGGGATATAAAAGTGGGTATTGGAGTAAATGCCAATATCACGTGGTTGATTCTGACAAGATGGATCTGAAAGGGGACTCTTGCCGTATGGGTCAATCTCCATGATCAGAAAGTCTGAAATATAACCCTTGTTTTGTAGTGACCAATTGATCCATTGAGCAAGTTTATCAAAGTGGTGCATTGGAACTTAGATTCCAAGAAGTTACTTGCCATGTCTGATCTTGGTTAAAGTATAGAGGTTAAGACTTCATTCTTAAACATACCTTTATACTCTTTCCTTGGTTGCATATAAAATCATCTCTTCTACGAAGGGCATGAGGCAAGCCCACCAAGAAAAATGTACCAATTGAGCTAGGGTGTTATTGCTTGTGAGTCAGTTTGAAAACACAATGCTTTAATCGAAAACATCAAAAAACCAACATTCAATGAATCATAAAAATTGCAAACCCTTTAGGAGAGGCAAATACCATTGAAAAAATTCACATGTTATTGCTTGCCCTTGGGATTCGTATCCTTAGAGGCTTCTAAACATTTGGATTTCATCTCAATTTGCTCCTACTAAGGTCAACATTAGGAAACCCTTGTCCTGAATTCTTGGAACTTACACATAGCACTTTGTGGGATGAAAAGAAGTTGTGACATTAGACATTTAGTTTGAAACATAATCAAGCATCTGATTTTGGTAAAAATAAGTCATTAAAGCAAAGATAACAAATTGAACCCCACACATGTGCTTGTTTATCTTTTTATCGCCTTTTGAGCAAAAAATTGGTCTTTTGATTTTGAATTACTCTTAGAGAAAGGCATGTTCTTCACTATCTTGGTCTAGTAAACAAGTCCTTCTTAGGTTCATTTAGGATCAAATCAAACACTTCATCCATCCCAAACATTTATCATCTTCATACCACAAACAACTTTAGAGCTTTGGAAACATCATTCTAGACTTGGGTAAATCATCAAAATCAAAATCACCTTGTTTAGTTAGGTGTATGGGAATGCATCCTTTCTCATACATTTAATTGAATTAGCAATCCTTTGAACAAAATTCATCCTAAGATCACATCTAACATCTTAGGGTTTACAAGTCCATTATCCAAATCAAAAGCAATCAAAATCAAACCCTAAGTCTAGCATTGATCTAAAGTTCCTAAACGTTCTACACTCATATCATTCACCCATTTTCATCCTTCATTTCATCATTGGTCCTAAGAACCTTAGAGGTCACTTTTACAAACAAGGTCAAAACAAAAGAGGAACATGGAATATAAACTTGATCCATACATCATGAGTAATCCAAGTCAACTAAGTTATCAAAGCCTTACAACGCCGTTTGATTATCAACACTCACATCTATACAAACCGTACATGGGATCATTACCTTCGACAAATTTCAATAGTGCAACAAGTGTGAGTATGCCCAAATCAAAGATTGGAACACATTTCCTGATGGTAGATCTAAATCCAAACCTACAAGTTTGTCAACCAAACAATCAATGCATGAGCCCTCAAATGAATAATGTCATCCCATCAAATCCCTACATGCCAAATGAGAATGTACCAAGTACAAGTTTTCCAAACATGAATCTGACAAACTTTGGGATAAATATGTTTGCAAATCATACGAATATTGTTCAAAATCCAAGGAAGATGTTAATGACTCCAAGTCAAGGTAACACCATGCAAAATCAAACTTACCGAAATCAAGGCAATGTGATTCCCAACATCAACAATGTTCAATTTCAACCTATCATGCCAAATATAAACATCATCCCAAATTAGAACATTGTCCAAAATCAATTTGTCCATGATCCCATTCAAAAAACACAAGTATGCATCCCAAATTTTCTTGAACAAAAACCAAATCAACTATATCAAGGGATTCAAGATCGAAATCAAGATCAAATTTGGCGAGATCAAATTGCTACACTTACCAAAATAGTTGAGTCATTGCGCTAGGAGACATCTCCACCACCATTGCCCATATCAACATCATTCCTTGCTTTAGGGCTTCCCCCTTTACCTAGCACCAATCACTCCATCCAAATCAATCCACCTAACACCAATCAAGCCATCACATCAAATCCTCTGAATATACCATTAACATCACACCAACAGATGGTATCTAATCAAATGACAACATCAATCCCAACAAATCAAAATATGGTCTCACAAAGACCTATCACCTTAGTCATTCTGACCATTCCTATCACCTTGATCAACCCCATCATATCTCAAACCTTCACGATCACTCCAAACGTATCTCAACCACTTGTCAGTACATCCAACACAATTCCAAATCCACCACCACTACCATTGAAACCAAACGCAACAAGACAATATAACATTGTGCTAAAAGCTCACCAGGCCTACCAAAAATCCATCCAATGATATCTATCCACGCAACAAGCAACACAAGCTCAAAAAGTGCAACAAGCCTCTCAAGCTGCCTAAGCCTCTCAAGCTACCCAACAAGCACAAGCACAAACACAAAAAATGATAACTATTGGGGATAACAATGAACATTCAACCACTTGTGATAGCATTGGAAATCTCCCCATCACAATTGCTGAAAGCAATGATCAAGATCTATCCATCAAAGAGCACATTGAAGATGTTTCTATCTCATCCAAAGGTCAAATCAACATATATCAAGAGTCACTTTTCAATCATGATCAAAATCCAACCAAAAATGATCCAATCCAAGAAATGTCAACATCATTTGACCTTATGTTTGAAAACATTGGAAATCCCTTCACCACAATTGTTGAAAACAACGATCAAGATCTCTCCATCGATGAGCACCTTGAAGATGTTTCCACCCCATCTGATGATGAACTCACCATACATCAAGAGCCACTTTTTAGTGATCTATTTCAAGGAGTGTTAGGATTATTTGATCCTATTGACATAACACATGATCCATTCACCTATGATCATGTTGAAAATGTCTCTACATCGCCTTATGAGTTAGAGGACATATCTCAAGAATTTATTCCAAAGCATGATCAAAATATTTCACCAAGGTCTAGTAATGGTCCCTTCCAAGACATATTGACACCCTTTGACCTCATGGTTACATATACTAAAGGAACCCTGAACTCGACACTTGAGGATATTGAACCACTTACCATGTCTAAGGATGACATTCAAGAATACTTTGTAAGCAATCCATCCTTTGAAACTAACCCATGTCAAGAACTTGATCCAAAGCATGTCGAAAGAAACTCCAAAATCATTCAAGATCAAGAATTTGTATCTTCAAGATACTACAATAATCTAATGGACACTCTCCTATCTATGCAATATGATCATATCCATGTAGCACATACTCCTCCATCTACCCATGAGATGCTTCTACGGATGGACACGTAGATGATCTTCATTCATAACATGATTCTTTTACTCCTAGTATCATTACACAAAAAGAGCAGGTTATTGAGTTGCCAACATCAGGATCAGATATATCCAAAATTTAGACTAAGGACATCATATATGAAGATATCCAACAGTATCCACTCAAGGAAACATGTCAAATAGAACAAGATATTCCAGAGTTAACAGAGCAACAAATTGAACTAACGCCATCTACAATGGCTATCTATCAGAGAATGCTTATCGAACAAGACATCTTAGAACAAGCAAAATCAAAGCATAAAGGTACTACTTCTACAATATTGGGGACAACTTCATCTCAAGCAAACGTCAACATAGGGAGCACAAAGAATCCTTATGATGAAACCGATGCCAATACTACAACCAACCACATTATGAATCTTCATCCACTCATCAACCCATCCACAAATTGGGACCAATGTCTAAAGAAAGAATTGAATCAAAGTACAAAGAACATTATGAAAGGAAAAGAAGTTGGAAAGCATAATGGACAAATCAAATACACATGGATTCCAAAGAATACAAAGAAAGATCATCCCTATCAAACTCCATCAATCAAAGAAACTATGGGGAAAAATAAAAAGGGGAAAAGTATCCATCAAAGATGTCTACAAAAGTAAAAGTAGGCTTTTCAAGTGACATACAAAGTGTATCAAGCAGTTGGTTCTAATTCCACACACACTTCCGTATCCACCTATCATTTCCCATCTTCCCAAGTTTGGAGAGTCAAAGGTGCCAAACTATAAACCAATCCATCTTTTATCCCTAAACACACTCCATCCACGCCTCCACACATGATATCCAGTTCTCACATTTACCATGTATTGGAAACGAACCTTCATCATAAGGATTTAGAGGGCACTCTATTACGATGTGTACACAAAGACAAAGTCAACTCTGGTATCGACGAAGTAGATCAAGAATCTCAAAAGTTGTATTCAAGTGCATGTATCTTAGAAAAGCATCTTCTTTAGGCAGGATATCGATGGCACATTATGAAATGGGCATCTACATCAACGACACCTTGTGCTTTAGCATAAGCCTAAAATCTGTCAAAAAAATAAAAAAAATATGAAAATCCAAAAAAGAAAATCAGAAAAGGATTGAAAATAGTAAAGATAAAAAATCATCCTCTAGTGAAAACCGCATGGGCGGTGCTTTGGGAAAGACCATGATGAAAACCTGGTAAATAGGCGTCATGTGTGGAATCGAGCATCTACGTGTGCCAGTTCAGATGAAAGCATCTCATCCCATCCATAATAAAAGCCAACATCCCATCAGTCTTATCCATAATAAATCCATTCACCCATGAACCATGCATCCAATCCATTTTCATCCATTTGCATCCATCATTCAAGTTATCTTGATCTTGATGAAAGTTTGGGGCACACTTTATGCTTGCTTATGGTAAACATCTTGACATGGGCCATTTTCATTGATCCTATCCTATGCAGCATTATCTAAGCCATGAAGCATTATCCAAATGAGGTTTCTTTATTCGAACATCTTATCTTATCACAAGATAATCCTTGGCATCCTTTTGCATGCTTTCTATCCATCCATACACCTATCGAGGCATCTATCCATAACATTCCATACATTGCTAGACACTAGGGGTAGATATTCATATCTTGCTTCGGGAATAAATCTTGGTCTATATCCTCCAACTTATGTAGTGATCTAAACATTGGTAAACGTGAAATCAAACTGGTCAAAACACTCATGAGAAAAAATCCAAATCACTAGCCCATGGCATATTTTGACGAGAAGAAATTCCTCATTAGTCTTCATCTTTCATCGAACATCAATCCAAATAATCACTAGTAGTTGCATCTAGTTTGCACATTAATGTCACATCAATAATTCAAACATTTTTTGTTCCAAACCAAGCTTCATCAATCATGATCAATCAAATCCAATCAAAAAATCATCAGGATATCCTTGTGTTGCTTAACACTATCCTTGCATTGTTGTGCAACCTCAACAATGTTATCATCATCAGTCTTGATCAAATCATCATCAATCCATCGTAATCTTGGGATATCCTTCCCGATCATTTTGTTGCTTAACACTATCCTTGCATTGTTGTGCATCCTCAACAATGTTATCATCATAAATCCTAACCATTCAAATCCTTACATTGTTGTGCATCCTCAACAATGTTATCATCATCAATCCTGATCAATCAAATCCTTGCATTGTTGTGTATCCTCAACAATGTTTGATCAATCAACCTTAGCTTGGTTTTCAAAAAAAATCCCAAAACAGAGCACTGATATCATCACATGTCCATATTGAAATCCTCAAAATCATGCAAAAATCCAAAAACATCCAAAACATATCAAAAATCCAAAAAAAATCATAAATTAGAAAACATCAAAAACATTGGAATCCGAACTACGTCGTCTCTGAGCTTAAACGTAGGAAAGTCTCATCTTTGATCAGCCCTGAGACACAAAAATCCAAAAACATTCAAAAAACAAAAAATCCAAAAACATTCAAAAAATCAAAACTCAAAACATTTGTAAAATCTTGAAAATACCAAAAACAACCTCAAAACATTGCAAAACATCAAAAACATCCAAATATTTGAAAAAATCCATGCATCTCATCTCGCTTTCACTCGAAATAATCAATCATCCATAGTAAAATGATCATCACCTTCATCCTTTGGCAACACAAATAGAAACAACCACAACAGTCAGCAAAAGCAATCTTCAATCGTAAAATCAAAAGCAAACAACAAATCTTTAAAACAAAATCAAACTCTTGAGTATTTTCAAACATGTCAATCAACCTTATATCAACAGCCTATCAATCAACTTATCAAACCATCGTCATCCTATACAATGCATGCTCTAGGATATATCGTTCCGACAATGGGCATCATTTTGGATATCACTTTGGATTCTTATCCTATCAAAACAAATCCCTTTTGGCTAGAGATATGAAGAACATTGACTTGATTGCATACTTGGTCTTTTTCTTTTGATTTATCTTATTGCGCTCATTCCAAGGACCTCTCGATGATATCCGAACAAAGGATTTAGAGAGATATGAATGGGGCAACAATCATTATCTTTTTTCTGTTGTGATTGTTGGATGTTGTAAAATAACTTGGTGAATCCTTGCTTTGTTAGGTATGTCCTAGCAAGGTTTCTGTGTGTCAAGTGTGAACAAGAATACTCCTATCTATTTGTCAAGTCAAATTCCATCGCACTAGGTACAACGCCATCCTGGTTCTTTATACCTTGATGCATCGTATCTACATGTGTAATCAAACATAAGGTAAGTAGCCCTTTTAAAGTCCCAATCCTTGATAAGCGAATCATTATCATCATCATCTATCATCATCTATCATCTCTAATAAAGTCTCGTCAGATCATGGACTTGTTGGATCCTCTTGTCATCATCTCATTTCTTACTTCTGCACTAACATCACGTCGGGAGTAGTTTATCATCATCACTAGTGCATCCATCTTGCATCCACGAACCATCAGTATTCTGGATATCATCCCACGTGCATGTTCAGCATCATAATATAGATTTGTTAGTCTAAGCATCTCATAAATCACATATTTGCATAAAACATCCATTGCATAATCACAACATATCAAATCATCCATCTCATCCATCATCACATCATATCATCATTTAAGTTGTTTAGGATAATATAGATTTATTATTCTCAGCATCTTAAAAGCATCTCATTTGCATCATCATCCATAACCATCCATTTTTGAACCTCTTTATCGCGAGATCGACCCTCAAATCGAATCTTTTCACTCAATCTATCGAGGGGGCAATGTATTAGTGTACTTCTTTCCGCTGGGGCAACTGAAGAAAAAAAAATTGAATTTTGATCGCGGCAAGTTTATTCTTTGAAACAACGCAACAAGTACATTGCTTCAAAGAGGGGAAAAATGTAGACACGCAAAATTGGCATAATGCATTCAATTAGGTCATATTCATCCATTCAGCAAATAAATCAGGTTCATTTAATTCAATCTCCTAAGGTCATTCAATTAAATTGAATAAATTAACTTTATTTAATTTAAGCCTATCATTCCCTCTTTGATTAAATAAATCAATCCTTTATTTAATTAAATCTCAAATCATCATTCATCTCCCTTTGATTTAGCTTAAATCCCTAAATCTAAGTCAAATGGGTCAAAGGCATCTTAAACATCATCTAAGCTAAGATAATCATGAGTAAATCTAATCTAATGCATGTCACATCCTCTAGCTTTCCCACTTGCACCAATAAATCAATTTATTGATTTATTAAAATCAGCATTTTCCATCAACATGGCATCTTTGAAGAATATTCCCTCAAATTTGAATTCAAAAACAAGTGGACATGTACATCCAACAAAGCAATTAATAAGCTCTTACATGTCCCTTGCACAAGTCAAAGTCAACATTTATTCTCAAATTCAAATTTGAAATCTCCCTCTCTTGGGCACACTGGCCAAAATGTGCTCATCCTCCAACCTATCACAAGTTGACAAGTGGCCTCTTCTCATTGGCTTGGTTTTAGTCCCACATCCTCCATGTTTGGCATTCTTTCAACTTGATAATCTATAAATGAGAAGCTTCATCTTTTATCAAATCCTACACAAATCCACAAAGCTTATGCAAAGTCACTCTCTTCAAGAGAGCTGATTTTTCCCACCATCACTCCATCTTCAAGGCATTTCATCATTTAGCTTATCTATCAAGGATTGGGAAAGTGCTTCTTTCCATAGAAGCACCAATCTACTATGGAATAGATTATTCACTATGCTCCTTAGGATTTCAATTAGTTTGTTTTATTGTTATATTCGTAGAGCACAAGGGATTATTTCATAAAGAATGCCATTTTGTTTGCTTTCTTTTAACTAACTTCTTGCTGATATACATGGAAGATAAATAAAAAGTCTGTAGATTTCTAGTGTTACACCTACAAATATTTTAAGTTGGGATTGGTGTCTCTAGTGGGTTGGTACCTACAAAGACTATAAGAGAAATTTTATATAAGCAATATTTTGTCGTGTTTTTCTCTTGTAAGGGTTTCCACAAAAATGTTGTGTTCTTCTTGTGTTGTATAAATGATAGATCTTATGTGATCGACATTGCTATGGTTGTTAAGTTTTGGAAAAGTAAAAAAATATCTTATACTAATTCACCCCACTCTCAATATAGTAATGTGCTCATCAATTGGTATCAAATTGGGTTCCTTAAAGAATAGCCTAACCACTAGAAGGTAGATATCAAAAGCACACATGGCATGTTAAGAAGGTTTCTCTTCAAATAGAGCCCCATTATTTGATGAAACAAACTATACATTCTGAAGTGTAAGGATGCACATCTACTTTATGACACTTGGATTTGATATTTATAAATTATTATTTTTGGTTATGTTGAACCACCTTCTCCACCAATGGATCAAGTTATAAAATGAACTAGAAAAAATAATGTGAAAATTATGAACGCTATTCTTTATGGTCTATCATAATCTAAATTTTTCAAGGTGATGCATTGTGGGCCAACAAAAAAAATGTGGGAAAAAACTTTAAAATACTAATGAAGATGATAAAAAGGTGAAGAAGGCAAAGATCCAAACTCATCAAAGACAATTTGAAATTATTAAGATGAAGGATGAAGAAAAGATAGCCACTTACCTAATCTGTATTGATAAAATTATAAATCCATCTGAGGACTTGGTGAAAAATTGAATAATTTGTGATCATACAAAAGATACTAAGATCTCTTCCTTTCAGATTTGATGCAAAAGTTTCTTCTATTAAAGAAATTAAGGACCTAGATAAATTGAAGATGGACGAGTTGCATTCAATCCTCATGATATACAAAATAAGGCTCAAGAAGGAGAAGACATCAAAGCATGAATATACCTTCTTGAAGTTTTGGATAAGATGGAGAATAAAGAACATGAATCAAGTGATAGTTCAAGAAATGAAGAAGAAGCCCAATTAGTGAGAAAGTTCAAGAAAGGATTTGGAAAACACAAAGGTAAGTATACTCTTCAATGTTTTAGTTGTGGTAATATAAGACATTTTGTTACTAAGTGTCCATAGGCCAAAAGTGAAATTAGTGATGGGGATGAAGACTATATAAAAAAGAAAGGAAGGAAACATCACCATCACAAGAAGAATTACATACAAGGTAAGCATGAAAAGAAGGACTTCCATAAGAATAAGAAGAGCCTCTACTCCATGGAAGATAGTATCTCATTTGAAGAGAGCATTGAAACCATTTCTAACAATAGTAGAGAAGAGATTTTATTTATAGTAATAGAAACAAAGGATCATGCCTCAAAAAGTGAATAAAAAGAAAAAGAAGAGATGGATTTAAAAGAAAAGTATCACAAAATGGATACAAAAGTTGATTTGGAAGGAGAACTCATTTGTGCCTTAAATGAGATCAAGAGGATTAGAAAGAAGAATTCAAAGAAATAACTATAGCTTCAAGATGATAGTGAATATAAGGAATTTTTTTTACAAAATCTTGAAGAACTATAGAAGATGATCATAGATTTGAAAGTTCAAATTAAAGAGGCAATGCAAATAAAGGAAGAGGTACTAATCCAATTGAAAGAAAAAGAAGAAAATTGTGAGAGGCTACAGTCTGAGATTTTTTCTTTGAGAAAGAAATTGGAGAAAACAAGTGCTCAATTGAACAAAGACCTGGAGAGTACAAAAATATTAGATAATATTCTCAATTCCCAAATGGAAACTAACAACAAGAGTGGTATTGGTTATGAAGAAGGTCAAAATTTAAAAACCTCACAATCCCCAAAGAAGATAAATGGAGATGTTATCAAAATATACATCAATAGTGAGAGCACCAAAAATGAATAAGGTAATATCCTTCACAAGGAAAACAAGGATAACTACAGAGGATCATTTCCTTCAAGATAGGCATGCATGACAAGTTTCCAACACTCTTTCTATGGTTATTTCTTTTCATGCAATCAATTTTTTCATAAAGAAGTGGATTGTAGAGTTCATTCAAGAAATGATTTTGGTTTATTTAAGAGGAAATCTAATTAGTTTTGTCCTTTAGTAGATTTCAATGGCATATACTATAAGTGCAACAATTTTAGGCATATAACATGATTTTGTAACTGTTGTCTTATGCCTCATGGACAAAAAAAGGTGGATACTACGGCCAAATAAAAGGAGGAGAATACAAAATTATAGAAAAATAAAAAGTGAGAAAGAAAAGAAAAAAGAATAATTTATGCTTGTGCTTAATGTACAATTACTATCACATATTCATAAGGATAAGTATAAATTCAAGGGGAGCTAATAAATGCAATATCTTTCAGCTCCATGGAGAAGAAAATTAAAAAATAGATTAACTGATACACTTTATATATGAAGGTATTCAAGCATCTTGTTTCTATCGATGTCAAAGGAGGAGAGTTTTGAAATGGGGGAGAGTTACAACATGAAAAAGTTATTGAAAAAGGAAGAATGGAACTACTAATATCAAGAAGTATTACACATAGAGGAAGTTTTCCTTATGAAAGTACTAAGCTTCCCTTTTCCATTGATCTCAAAGGGGGATAGATATAGAAAGGGGGGAAATGAAAAATAAAATATTTATGCTCATGTTGCCACCAATAAAAAAGGGGGAGATTGTTAAAAATATTATCATTAATGTCAAAGAGGGATAGAAAAGATAGTTTATAATTGATGTCTTGTTCTCATTCATGTCAAGGTTCAAGATGAAATCATTATAGGACAAGTTCCATTTATTGCATCATCAAAAGGACTATAAAAATGGTTGACTTCATATATAACTCCTATACAAAATTGCCAATATCATTTAAGATATGAAGCGGTGAAACCTATGTCTTTGTTTATTGGTGAATTCAAAATAAAAGTTAAAGTGTTATATGCCTGACCCATTCAAGTGTCCAATTCAACAATGAGATAAAAACAATAGTAGTGATTATTATTAATATCAAATGATTCCCAAAGAAACATTTCATAAATGATATTTTATCATTTCAATATGAGACAACTTTGAAGAATTAAAATAGAATTATTCCTTGGTTTGTTCGACTCTCCTCATATAGATGCCACTTTTATGTTAAAATAAATTGTTAAAAGGTTGATGGAATCTTTTTGGTGTAAGAATTCCTTATGGTAGGATTTTAACATAAATTGTAATTAAATTATTTGATGAGGTTGACCCCCCTCATAGAAACACCCCACTTTGGGAATTTAATATTGATATTTAAAGTTTGGCCAACATCTTCAGGAGAGTCACATATCTTGGGTGAAGAGGCATTTGAAGGGGAACGATGAAGGTATTTAAGAGAGTAAATAGTTTGTTTGAAAGTAAGAAATCATTGAATATCATTCCTTTTTAGAGCATTTCTAAAGCGATTCAAATTAGATTTCAAGAGAAATTTTAAAATAAGTTTATGAGAACATTTAAATGTGATTTGGAGAAAACATATAAGTTAATTTGGAGTATAAATTAAAGATAGATTTATTGGAATTTAAGGAATATTTGAAAGAAATTTAAGAGAAGATTAATAGAACATCATTCATAGTAGATTTATGAGTGAAAGTTATTGAATTTTGAGTAGACCTTTTGAGGTATTCTATTATAAATTTTTGCCAAAGATGTGAGTAGTTTTATGAAGGTTTTGAGAAGATAAGTAAGGGAATTTATAGCATATCTTGTGAATATATTAAGGTAGATTTGATGAAGCATATTGAAGCAATGATATTCAAGGAAGAAAATATAATATTTATTTAAATATTGTTACCTCCGAATTGATGATATCGGGAGGTTGGTGCCTCCCATTTGAAGAGATTGGTGTCTCTGTTGGGTTGGCACTCAATTGTGGGGATTGGTGTCTCTGGGGGTTGGCACCTACAAATATTGTAAGTTGGAATTGGTTTCTCCAATGGGTTGGTTCCTACAAAGATTGTAAGAGAAGTTTTATGTAAGAAATATTTTACCATGGTTTTATCTTGTAAGGGTTTCCATGTAAATTGCGTTCTTCTTGTGTTGTATAATTGATAGATCTTGTGTGATTGGCATTGTTATGGTTGTTAATTTTTGAAAATGTAAAAAATCATCTTATACTAATTCACCCACTCTCTTAGTATAAGTATGTTCTCATCAAAATGTTTTTGATGTTGATACAATACTATTTGAAATTAAAACAATGAAATAAACATTGATTCATTGTTCACTTATTTTTTTCTCAAATATTTCATGGTTATTTTGTTTAGTATTAGATAAAATTTAATTACAGTGGTGATAAATTTTTATGATGTTCAATAGATACCTAGTCCATACCATTTGTAGCTTGTTGATTTAGTTTATTTGCATGGTTAGTCTTAACATTGTTTTCATTTAGTTCAATTAAAAAGATTTTTTTATGTTATCCCAAAATTGGGTATTCAAATGAGTGTTTATAATCCAAAAATCTTTTATTTCTATTGAAGATAGCATTGTTTCTCGAACATTGTGAGAATTGTTGGGATTAAGGTGTCTCAACCTTAGAGAATCCCATGTTAAATTAATTAATTTATTTTCCCCTATGTTGCTGATCTAGTTTATTAAATGTAAAAATATAAGTTCCTAAGTTGATAAGATACTTTGTGGGACCTAGCTATTAGTTGGCTTCCTATATGCAATGTGAAGTGTGATAATTTCACACTTATCACATGGGAAATCCTTTGAAAAAAAAATGTTTATACCTCTTAAATGTGCACCATTGTGACACATGGAATTTTACTTTGAAAGTTAGCACTTGGCGGGCCCCACTTGTGAGCACATTCCTTCTATGGAGAAAGGGAAACAACAAAGTGTGACACTTGTCACTTAGGCACTCAATGTAGCATTTTGAATTATGTTTTCTTCAAGTATGTCTACCATGATTCCATATGGAATTGGTTTGAGTTAACTCAAGCTTAGAAAGGAATGTTGCTAAATGGAGACTGAGTTGTCACTTGGAGTGGCTAAGAGTAAAAAACAATTTCTACTTTTGAAGTGGAGCTATATTTTCTCAATGGGAATGCCTTGCATGTAGGGTTACTTGATTTTTGGGAGTGTTATTCACTTGGGACTTGTGTATTTTGTTGGTTGCAATTTGCATGCATGTAAAGACTATGGGAATGAAACGTGAGTGAAATAAATATGTTAATACCTTAGTGCATTGTGACATATTGTATTATAATTTTTTGAGACACCGTTATGCCGCCTGATTCACTCTAGACTTTGTATCATTTTGTAGTAACACCTACAAAATCATAGACTCTAGAAGTTGTATTGTAATTGTTTTTTACTATTATAAAATTGATATGTGCTTTGGTGTGTGGATTTTTACTGAAAGGGTTTTCCCATGTAAATTTTATGTCTTATGGTTTATTGTTTAAATCTAAAAAATAACTAAATGTATGTGCAATCTTAAATGAAATTGTAAGTGTTAATGATTTCCACAAAAAATTACAACTCTCTTATTTGATTTGCATTAGGAAGGTTTGAATGGTTTTTTATGCAGATCTAGTTTGGATGGGAGTTTTACAAAGAAAACATTTGTAATATTGTTGTAGGTTTAAGATGGTAAGAAAAAATGAAAGGATATAGATGGAGAAATTTAATGGAATTTTTTTTGAGTTGTGGGAACTCAAAATAGAGGATATGCTCATAGATAGAGATCTATGGGTTACAATATATAAAGTAAAACCTACAACAATCTCCCAAGATGGTTGGGATACAATGGATTTGAAATCAAAGGGTCTGATAAGACTCTCATTAGTTGACATTGTGCTCCTAAATGCCCATGACAAGAAGACTACAACTGAGCTTTGGAAGAAGCTTGGTGATATTTATTAGGGTAAATTCTTGGAAAATAAGATATTTCTAAGAAAGAAATTGTATTCTTTGAAGGTGGAGGAAGGATGATCCATTATGGATCACATGAATGCATTCAATATGCTTTTTTCCCAACCGGGTTCTATTGGTGTGAAGATTGATGATGCGGATTGTTGCATGCTTTTTTTATGTTATTTTCTAGACTTGTGGGACCACTTGGTGATAGATATTGGAAGAACAAAAACCACTTTCATGATGAAAGATGTGGTTGATTTTCTATTGTCTAAAGAGATGTGAAGGAAATATTATGAGATGACCAATAAGGCCCTATCTATTCATCGTATATTGAAGGAGAAAGACAAGACGAAGTAAAAGAAGCCTAAGTCAAAGTATTTAAGGAGATCTAAGTCTCTTGGGAAAAATTATAAGGCTAAATGTTGGAACTATGGTAATTCCAATCATTTTTGAAAAGAATGCAAAGAGGAGAAGAAAATAAAAATAACAAATTATCCTCTGATTCTAATTCTAAAAAATCCTCTTGAGATGATACAAATGTATTTTTCACAGCCTTGGTAATGCATGTATTAGAAGATGTGTGGTTGATTGACTTAGGTTCCTCTTTCCACATGACCTCTCATAGAGGTCAGTTATCAAAGTATGAGGAGTATAACTATGGGAATGTGTTTCTAGGTGATTACTCTCACCTAAAGTTTGATTGTCATGTAAGATTCAAGATCCAATTCCCTAATGGTAGAGTGACTGGGATTGATGGTGTCCTGCATAACCCTAGTTTGGAATAGGACCTACTTTTAGTATGTAAGATAAGTTATGTGGGTGTGCAAGTTGTTTTCTCAAGTGGTCGATAAAATATGACCAGAGGTTCTATGGTGCTTATTAAGGGTTTTTCAATTGGAACCTTGTATAAGATTGATGCATGCATGGTTAAGTGTAATAGTAATTATGTGAAGTTCAAGAAATGGTCTTTGGATTCTTCACCCTCACCATCAAATCAAGTAGTTGATGGTCATGTTTTCTGGGTACCTAAGGGTGCCAATTATTTGGAGATAAAACTTTTAGCAAAGAAAAGAATGTTGTAGCACCAAATTCTTGGCCATATTGGTGAGAAGGGTCTTAGAGCCCTAAAAAATAAGAGCCTTCTTGAAGGCCTTGATGATTGTAATCTCAAGTTCAATTTTATGAAAAATATATATATGGAAAATAACACCATGTTTCTTTTTATTCTAGTTCTGATAAGTCTTCTAAGGTTTTGGATTATGTATAATATGATGTGTTTGGTCTTGTTAATGTTACTTTGTTGTGCAGATCTATGTAATTTGTCTCATTCATAGACAACTATTCTAGAAGGATATTTACATACTTTATCAAAAGTAAATCTAAAGCTTTCAATTGGTTTAAGGGATTCAAATCCTTGGTTGAAAAATAAATTGTTAGGAAAATTAAGTGCCCGAGGATGAATAACGGTGGTGAGTTTGATTTCACAAAATTCAATAGGTTCTGTAAGGACCATGGGATTAAAAGACATAAGAAAACTCCATACAACCCATAGAAAATATAATTGTGAAGAGGATGAACATAAAATTGATGGAGAGGGCTACGAGTATGTTGAGTGGTGTTTTCCTTGAACATAAGTTATGTTGAATACATCTAGATACTAAGAGGGAGGTGAATTGATATCTTCAAAAACTTTAAACCCTTGAAATCTTAAACCCTTCAACAATATATTAATTTAGACTTTTAGCAAGATCAAAAACTTATAAAAAAATCAACAATACTCAATAAAATCAACAACAATGAAAGATAAGGAAATGAACACACATGCACAAGATAACACCAAATTTATGTGGAAAAACCAAGAAGGGAAAACCACTATGAGAAATCTCACAATATAGGAAGATCACTACTTACAAAGATTACAATTTGTTTTAAGGATCATTTCCTAAGGAAGCACACTACTCCCTGAAGGGCTTGTAGGATAAGGCACACAACCCCAAGGAAAGATACAAATTACAAAGACCTGTTGAAGAGACTCACTGTGTAATATAAAGATACATGAAGATTTGGCAATTACAATATATGTCAAAAATACACTCTATTGACTAAGGAATTAAAGCTCATCTGATCTTTCCTTTCCACAAATCACTACATAATTCCATACTCACACACCACCACACACTTTCTCAACTTACAATTGATTTTATCTTCCATTAATATCCTTTGCAAGATCACAAAACACCAATTAGGTTGACCAAGACAAAAGATAAACAATAACCTCAACAAGTCAGCTACAAAACATAATGAGGTCCTATCCAAGAGATAGAGAGGACCCAAAAAAATATTATTGCATATTCCAAGGTGATCCCAAACATTAAATATGTCGGAACACAACATCCCAAGTCGAAAATAGGGAAACATGTAGATAAAATGTGTAGCACGTTACTAGTCGGCCCAAAAACATACACATTTAATTGAATTTACTCAATGTAGTTCTCTAAAACATAGGTTAGGACACAAACACAACTTAACACAACTTCAAATGCTATCGTTGACCTATAAGCACATAACACAAGCAATAGAATTAGCCTTGTCGATCAGACATCCACAAATTTCTAGAAAACCAACTCAAAACAATGTGTCACCAAAGAGATCAACCATTGATGTGTGGAACACAAAGGGACATTTTGAGAACATCCCACAACACTTTCATATACTTATTTCACACTGCCATGCCATAAAAAACCACAACAAACCAAACTTAAATAAAACACTTCATCCCTAAGCCACAAAATACACAACAATAAGATGAAACATTAATAAACCAACTTGCAGTAGAGACCAACACATGAAAACTAATCTAAGACCCTACACAAACATTGAGAGAATGTTCACCAATGTAGGAGTAGGAATATCAATGTAGAGAAATGAAAACCATTTTTTGGGCCAATCTTGACATACAACAAAATTTCCAACACATTGTAATTATCATAAACCTCCTTAGTAACATTGGTGACCAGAAAAAATAGGAGTGCAACATCCACAAAATATAAACATTGAATCCCAAACCGCAAGACCACATCTTCAAAGGTGGAGGAATGTAGAGTATTCTCCCAAATATTCTTCAAAGTAATTTCATGGGATATAATCTTTCACCAACATACAAAGACTAGAAAATCCTTGTAGCAATGCATACTTCCTTATGAACAATAGGAGAGAGCATAAAACATACTAGAAAGACCATAAAAAACATCTCTCCAACTTATAATCCTTATCTTAATACTTTTAATCCTCATCTTAATGCTTCTAATCCTCATCTTAATATATCATCATAATACAATCTCTTTTGAAAAAAACCATACTTAATACATCTTTACTTGACATCAAATAAGGAATGACATCTATCCATGAACATCATAAGCATGATTATTAGCATAACATAATATATCAATGAAAACTTAAACTGAGTGTACATCAAAGAAAAATAATACCAAACATATGTGCAACAATCTCCCAAACAAAGCATTGACATCAATGACAAACAATACCAAACATATGTGCAACAAGTTATGGGCTAAAGTAGTAGCAACTTCATGTTATTTGATTAAAAGATCTCCTAATTTGACACTTGTTGAAAAGACACCCATGGAGGTGTGGTCTAGTAAGAAGCCCTTGATGAGACATCTCAAAATCTTTGGTTGTGAGGCATATGTTCACGTGCCTAGTGAGAAAAGATCTAAATTGGAGAACAAGGTAGTGAAGTGTATATTAATCAACTATGGTATCAGTGTGGAAGGGTACAAGCTTTGGGATCTAGTTGCAGAGAAGGTGCTATACATTAGAAGTGTGATAATTGGTGAGATGAAACCTTCCATAGTTGTTCTACAACCAGAGAAGGAAGAGAAGCACAAGGAGGTAGTTTAGATTACACCTACTCTTGAGAGAGGAACTATGTAATCTGAGTGGACGTGATACTGAGGAGATCTCTAGAAGATTTAAAAGTTTTGAAGAGGAGCAAGAACCTCAATCTCAGTAGTTGAGGAGGTCTATGTGTGTTAGGTGGCATCCAAATAGATTTGGGTATTCACTATTGGATTCTAGTTTCATATATTATTTAATTGCTAACATTAATGAGCCTAGGACTACTAGAGAGGATATGGGTATGCATGATGTATATTCCTAGATGGAATCCATGAAATAAGAGATTGATGCATTGAAGAAGAATGATGCTACATGGGATCTAGTCCATTTTCCTGATAGATGAAAACCTATTGGTTGCAAATGGGTGTTTAAGAAGAAAATGGGTCTTGATGGTAGTTTTGAGAATCATAAGGTAATGTTGATCATGAAGGGATATTCCCTAGTGGAGGGAATTTATTATGGGGATATTTTCTCTTCTATAGCCAAGCTGACATCCATTCAATTTTTGTTATCACTTGCAACAGATCATGACTTTGATGTTGAGTAGAAGGATGTGAAGACAACTTTCCTTCATGGTAACTTAGAGGAAGAAATTTATATTTCATATTCAGAGCATTTCATTATTAAAGGTAAAGAGAATTTGGAGTGCATATTGAAGAAATATTTGTATGGTTTGAAATGATTTCTTAAGATGTGGTACCAAAATTTTGATACCTATGTGTTGTCTTTGGGATTTTTGGGGTCCATATCTGATCATTGCATTTATTACAAGACTAAAAATGGTCACAATATCATCATAGTCCTATATGTAGATTATATGTTGTTTATTGAGAATGGTATGAGTATGATTTCAGATTTGAAGTCTTAGTTGTCAATAGAGTTTGAGATGAAAGATCTAGGTGCAACAAGATATATTCTAGGGATTGAGATTAGAAGAGATAGAGCTAAGAAAAATATTTGTCTTAGCCAGAGCAAGTATGTGAACTCTATTTTGGAGATATTCAACATGACTACTTGCAGACAAATGGTTGTTCTAGTTGCACAAGGGACAATGATTTTTGTTGAGGATTATCCAAAATCTCCTTCCAAGATGGAGGATATGACTAGAGTTCCTTACATGAGTGTGGTTGGAATTTTAATGTATTTTATGGTCTGTATGAGGCCAAAAATTGCCTAAGTAGTGGGAGTCCTTAGTCAGTTTATGGGTAATCCTAGACAAGTGTATTGGGATGTGATAAAGAGATTGTTTAGGTACTTATGGGGTACTTATGAGTATTCCCTATATTTTCATGTTTATCCTATTCGACCTCGATATTTAGTGAGCATTCATGGATATGTGGATTTAGATTGGTCGGGTGATAACAACAAAAGATCCACTAGTGGATATGTTTTCACGATGTTTGGTGGTGCTATAAGTTGTATGAGTAAGCAACATGCTATTGTTTCATTGTCCTCTATTGAAGCAGATTACATGGAAGCTACTCATGTTTGCAAAGAATCCATTTGGCTTAAAAGACCGTGTTAAGATATTGGTTTTGATATAGAACAAACTACTATCTATTGGGATAGCCAAAGTGCTATTTGTTTAGAAAAGAATCCTACTTTCTGTAGACACTAAAAAATGTCTTAGTCTACGAACAACATTTTTTTGCACCATTCTCTCTACTCTCTCATTTAATTAAATAATTTTAATTATTCTCTTTAATAACTTTCTTTTTTTAATTAAATAATTTTAATTATTTAATTAATTCATCTTCCCTTCTTTATTATGCTTTTGATTAATTAAATAAATTAATATTTATTTAATTACACCACTAACATTTCTCTTTGTAATTAAATAAATAATCATTTATCTAATTATTCACTCTTCACCTTTCGTGTCTAGTTAAATAATTATTCTAATTATTTAGCTATTCACTTAGTCTTTTCTATCTATTATTAAATAATTGATCCAAATTAATTATTTAATGTATCTTTTCTATTTCCTCTATTTTAATTAAATGGTTGCACAATAATCATTTAATCAAATGGCCATTTTCCCTTTTCTTCCAAAATAAATAATCTAAATGATAATTTTTTCCCACATGCTGCTCCATAAATTAAAAAATTATTTAGTTGATTCCTCCACTACTTTCCCTCCACTTTCTCATTTGAATATTGATCGTTGATTACTTTCGATCTTCAAAGAATCTTGACCATTTATCCTTAGTTGTCCCTATCCCATTACTCTGTAGTGCATGAAACCTCCACCGTTGATCTTGGAATCTTCTAAAATTTTGATCTCGTCCATCCATTTGAGAAGCTTTTCTATAAAAGAAGGCAGTCTCTATTGAATAGGATAACTGAGAGGGAGGTGAATCAGTTGTTAGAGAATTAAACCTTTAATTCAATCACCAAAACTAATACTTAATATTGCTTAAATGATTAATCATCAAATTGCAATGTAGAAACTCAAATCCATCACATAAAAATGATAACACTAGATTTACGTGGAGAAACCAATGAGGGAAAAACCATAGTGAGGATTAACTGACACTATATAGAATATCAAAACCAATTACAAGAGGCTCACTACCTGAAACAAGGACTCACATTCTAGAATAAGGACTCATTATCTAATAGGGCTAACAAGCCAAAGGGATCACTGCCACAGAGATACAAAGAAGATAAAGAAGACTTGTTATAGAGAGACTACAATCCCAATACAACAAAGGATTCCACAACACTCACTCGATCTACTTGCATGAATGATAGAGTTCACCTTCTGCTCATTGCATCCAAAAACTCAACATTAAGCTTCTCACTGATCTTCCACACTTGCAACACACACACACTTATTGAATAGAATCAATGTAGCTCTAAACTGCACTTTCTCTTTTCTCTTAATGCTCTTCTTCTTCACTCATATATTTTCTATCACTTAACACATCTTACATTTATACCATCTTCAACTTTGAAACATATCCAAAGTTAGCCATCTAGATCCAAATTCAAATTAGGTCGGTGCCAAAACATTCTAGGGTGGAATTAGAATGATGGTGACCCAAACACTCACTTCATAGGGACCCAAATAGATTCAACACAATTCATCAACCTCAAAAGTAGTATTTCACACAAGGCCGGCCAAACCAGTGTAAAACAAATAGAACCATTAAGCATGAACTTTCCAAATGCTGAAGCTGTCTTTAATATAATCATGGAAAATCAACTTTAGAACTACAAGTCATAAGACTTCATCAAGGAGAAATATAAACCAACAACATTTGTCCCATACCTCAACCAGAAACACAAAAAACCACAACTTACAACTGGTGAAAACAACTTGCACTATACAACAAATCAACAACCAAAAATTTGGATATAACATCTTCTAACAACCATGAACATGTCTAAACTGCACAAACATATGAGTAAATCCAGACCAAAACCCAGAGCAACCACTGAACACCTACAACATATCTTCATTACAATTTTCTCAATATCCTTGACATATATAGCCATCAAAAACTAGTTGATAACTAGTTGACCGGTTGACATCAATGAAAACACCTTCAATCTTTCCATTCTTGCAATAGTCTCTTTCATTTTGGATTTACAACCACATTTTCTCCAAAGTTCTTGATACCATGTCATTGTCACTTGTAGGTATTCAAACACTTCAAAAGCTGAGGGAAAACTTGCAACTTAAAAAGAATACAGGAGAAACAAGGAAGATAACCAACTTTGATAGAGGAGTTGTTATATGTTTTCATATTTGTTTGATTTTCTCTATCATTTGTGCTTTCTTTTTTTGTATTTGGGATTTGGGATTTGATTTTAGGTAGAGTGGTTGCTACTTGATCTCAACACTTTTTATTTCATGAATTTTCCCCTTCCTTACATTAGTGAACTTGACATGAACCTTTTTTTGTTGTTGTTGCAAAAATCCGTACATTTTCCTTTTTGTGTTGTTTAACAGGTTCATGAGTCGTAATAATAAGACATTGAGCTATATCTGTTGGAAAAATGAAAAAAAATTCAAACAACGACACATTCATAAGTTCTTGCAATGCAACCATAGAAAGCTCGAATGATGCATTTGACCAACAGTAAGCCACATCCGTGAGTTTGAATGCCACAATCACTAATCCTTAAGATGCAATCACCATGTCTTGAGCCGCATTTATGAGACACATTTGTTTACTAGAATGATGCATTTGAATGCTAAGATAAAAAAATTCAGTTTCTGGTTTTATTTTAGTTTTTCCTTTTGGTTTACATTAGGTTAGAGATTTTGCTGTTACTAATCCTTTGTTTGTAGCTTGTGGCTTCAATTTGGGAGGAGACATTTTCCTTGGAAAATACTAATCAATCTTTTGTAGGGTTTTTATTTTCCTTTGTTTAAAATAAGAACATTTTTTTACATTTGGGCATAAAATAAACCATTATCTTTTGTTTGTTAGGTAAATCTCATTTGCGTTAAAAATAACAACTTGCATTTTTCACCCATTTGGGATAAAAAGAACAACTTACATTTTTCACTTGTTTGGGATAAAAAGAACAAATAGCATTTTCACACTTCATTGGTTAAAACAAACAACAACTTGCATTTTGTCTTTCATGTTAATTACTCACATTTTTATTTTGGGCTTAAAATTAATCATTGTCTTCCATGCTTGGTGCACTTACACAAATTTTGTGTTCTAGAACCCATAGGTGTAGTGAAAGTATCCTCTCCCCTTATGCTTTGTGTGATCTTAGGTGTAAGAGAAATCACTACATCTCATTTTTCTTTTGTATTAGGGCCTATTGATTGATACACATCCTAACAAAGAACTCATTGGTGACCGAAAGCGGTTTTTCCCTCGGGCTGCCATATTAAAGGGATAAGACGAAAGTCAAGTCCTAATTAGCATTAGCCTTTTTCATACAGTGCCAAACTAAAAGGGGAAGTACTCATGTTTATGTGTGGTATTCTAATGTACCCTAGTAGGGTTGGTTAAAGCCTTAAGTGGCTTGTTGAATATTCATAAGGCATCAGTACCTCAAGTTATGACTAGACACCTTCTTAGTAGCCACCCTTTTGATTGAGATTATTTGGTGTCACTTTAAGTGCAGTGGATGTGCATCGCACTTTGAAATAACTCACCATGAGGCTCCCTTGAGATGAGACGAAAATCCTCGGCTTGGTATAAGTTACTTGTTTGCTTGTAGCTTTCCAAGGAGAGGTTGATTGGGTCATCCTTCTAAATCTGGAGTCCTCTAGTTGTCCTCTCTCATAAATAGAAGAGTGAAAACACCCCCTAAAGGTGCCCCTACACTTGCGCCAAAGGAGATTCCAAGTTATGGTCCTGAGAGTGCTGCCATTGGCCATTGAACTTAAGGATAAGAAGTGCTTGATGTGTTTTCGATTGTGCTATACCAAGGGAAATTGGGGTGAATAACCCTCAAACTTACACATATTCACATAGGGATTTGACCAGTCAATAGCCAAAAGTCTATTTTCAGAGTGTTTATTGTGTTTGTAATCACATCTTAAAAAATTTCCAAAATGAAAACCATTCCAAAACATCAAATTTGTAACAAACAAATTGTGCACCATAATTGTTAGACAGTGAACTGCAAATATTGAATAGTGAACCACAATTGTGAACCTCAACTATAAAATCTACACCGCATTTTCTAGATAGTGAGTCGCAATAGTTGAAACATAAAATTTGGAGAAAATTCTCGTCCAATCTCAATCTCAAACATATTTTGATAATGACTTTGTTCTCTAATTATAGACTTGTAGTCCATTTCACCACATTCATTAGGTTTCCTTGCTTTAGCTTAGGAAAATTGCATCACTCACCTTGCATTGTCCTTGATCAGTCCATTGTTACATGCTTAGATTTCCATGACCTCATCTTTTCTATCAATCGATCATCATCATCATTGGGTCTCAAACTTACATCTTAGTTTAGACTCATCTTTGTCAAAACATCATCTTATCAACATATTGTCCTATTGAGGTCATAACAATTTGGTTTGTTACATTGGACTACCATATCTTGGTTGACAACCTTTTCTTAAGTCTAAAGGTGCATACCCTTAGTTTCATTTGAAATTCCTTAATCTTAGTTTCATATTAAAACCTTGGTCATAATCTTATTTGATCTCATTACATATCATATTCTTTGGTCATAGGGTCATTATCATCATTACATCTCAAACCTTAGTCTTAAGTGTATTAACATTTGATATCCTCATACCTTCATATAATTCAAAAATTCTAAAAATATAGCTTAGTCTCATATTTCACCTTGCATTATCCACCTTTACATTTTCAATCCTTAGGTTGCAAGTCTTACATGGTTGAAATAAGGTCATGAGGGAAAAGAAAGGACATGGACTCTTCAAGTGATTCCCTTTTTAGTCCTAGAAAGGAAACAAACCTTGGATCAAATTCAAATCCACCTCAAACACCACATAGGGAAACATTGAATCCATTTTTCAATCTCATATTAACTGATGTCAACAGACGTTTGACCCTTGAAGAAATAGAACTTGCTACCCAAGACCCAAGAATCATACGCATTATGGATGAGCTTGTTAGACCCAAACAAATTATTTCTTGCACTTGCTAAGAAAGGTGCTAAAATACCATTTGAATTTGATGCTTCCACAATTGTAGAGGGAGTAAAAAAATCCCAAACTCAAGGTTTAAGTCAATACACGTTCACACAAGGTCAACCCATTTCACAAAAAATGTTCACTAGCTTACCCCTTGCGTCCACAACACACATTGCAACAACTACACACATTCCCAATCCACCAATATTTGGGGCTAAGAGAAAAAATACCATATCCCAAGGATCAACATTCAAATTTGGAAGCTCATCTTCTAATCTCATGGGTGTGACATTTGCAAATCCTTTTGGCACACAAAACAATGCACCCCTAATCAATGCAAGTTAAAATCCACCAAACAAGATAAGGAGAATCCATATTGTTACATATAAGGTGCCAACACAAAAAATCAATGCTACACCAAATACCAACATGACCTTTGAAAAAAATTTGAACACTAGTCCCCTTCCATCACAACAATATGTCACACCCAATGCCAATTTCGTACCACAAAATCAAATCAATACCAATGCCACATTTACACCCATTTATCAACAAGGAAATCCAAATCCTTTGCACCAAAATGTTAATCCTAATTACATAGTGGTGCCAAATTGATCATACAACACCCTTAACACCAATTTTGATCCCCTCATGCAAGGACAACCCAACATGACACCATCCACCATGGACACCTTAATGTAATAAATGATGTATATGAAAAATTTGGATAAAATAAAAATGATAAAACAATAACATGCATTACCTAATCCAAATCTTCAATACCTCAAATAGATGAAATGATGGATGAATTGGTTGATTGATTTGATATGTTGGTTGCTCAATTCAACAACATAACATTGAGATGGAGATGATAGATGAATGATGATAGATAGAAATGGATGAATGATTCAAAAATGATTTTGGCAGCATAAGGATACTTGAATAATCAACCCCCCAAATGGCTTATGAGAGGGTTTATTTATAGGTTAGGTCTTATTTGGATTGATGGTTGAGATTGGATGTCAATAAGATATCTTAATCAATGGCCAAGATTGAAAGTTGTAGTATGAAATAGGGTTATGGAAAAATTAGGGAAATGATAAGGATTAATGGCCAAGAATGAATTATAAGATAATTCAATCAAGGGTGGAAAATGAATGAGACAAGAGAAGATAAGAATGGCATGGATAATGAGGTTGGCCCAAAAAAAGAGGTTGTTGGAGAAAATTAAATAATTATAAAATTATTTAATTTGGGATGGAAGTTGAATAATTAAATAGTAAAAGCATTATTTAATAATAAAGGCATGTGACATGTTGACTTTTAAATTAAATAATAATTTAATTCAAAAGTGGATGAAAATGACAAATTAGAAAATAATTAAATAAATAAAATTTATTTAATTATAGAAGAAAAGGATAATGAATAATTAAATAATTAAAATAATTATTTAATTATAGTAGAAAAATGAAAATAATTAAATAAATAAGCATTTATTTAATTATAGAAAGGAAGGGGCTTATTAGTGATGTAATTAAATAAACAAAATTTATTTAATTAATCAAGGGAAGAATAAAGGAAAAAATGAATTAACTAAATAATTAAGAATTATTTAATTAATAGAGGAATATGAACATAAAAGATAATTAAATATTAAAAATTATTCAATTATGCAAGTAGAAGGAGGAATTGATATGAAAAGGTGGGTACATAGGCGAAGGACAATTTTCAGTGTCTACAGATGCAAGCAATACAACAATAGATGGAAAATATTCTATGAAGGAATTGTGTCCTTACCCTTTCGACAGAAATTTATACATGCCACCTTTCCCCCCACATTTTACTGCTCGAAAATTTAACAAATACAAAGGGAAAGGGGATCTAGTGGAGCATATACAAGAATTTAACATGGCATGTATGGAAATTGCTTATGAGCCCACATATTTGATGAGACTAGTTCCTTGAAGCCTTTTGGGGATGGCTCTATAATGGTTTGTGCACCTTCCTCCTGAAATATGAACATGGGTTGAATTGGTTGATACATTCATTAATCACTTTTCCTAGAACATAGAAAGTGACCTGACCTTAGCAACATTGTGCACCACCAAACAAAAAGAGGGATAATCACTTACATCATTTTATCAAAGATGGTGTAGCATGGATAATAAATTTCCTTATCACGTACCTGGAAAACAATAGATGACCATTTTCATAGAAAGTATCCACACAAAATTAATGATCCAACTTTAAATTCAATGTTGTACAACCTTTGAAGATGTCATTGAAAAATGGGTCTTTATTGAGAAGGCTCTTGTGGAAAAGGGACTAGTCAAAATCTCCAAAGAAACCCCAAATGCTCTTAGTGATAAGAGTAAATCCTTATCTTGAAATAAGAACGTCACCAATGATGGAGTTGTGGATGCTAAAGTGGTAAATCAAGGTAACCCCTCCCTTCATCTTTAAGGTCCCTCTACATTAAACACACCAACACCCAGTCATGATCATACATTGAATGAGTTCAAAATAATCAATAATACAAAGGACTTCCATGCACTAAAAGAACATATACACCCTTAAGGGAACCCATTGAGTTGGTTTTGAAGAAAATTTTATAATCAAACATCATTCAGCTCCTAGACATTAAGACATGTGAACCAACTTTTTTCAAACCTAACTGGTGGAATGAAAATGATTTTTTATGAATATCATCATGGAAAAGGACACAAGACATCATCATGTTGGACACTCAAGAACCTCATTCAAGACCTTATTGAATAATAAGACATATTAGTAGATAGCTCACGAGGAAAATCCAATGTCGATCACACCATATTCAAAACTCCCTTGCAAGATCATGGGAAAGGGAAGGCCTCCATTTTAGGAAAAAACAATAGTACTAATTATACTCATGTTATGCATGACTATACTAGATCAATCACATTCGAGCCTTTGGTAATCATGTTGCTACCATAACCATTAACAAAAGTTTAGAATGTGCCATCACTACCCGTAGAGTAAGGTGACCCTTCAAGGGGCTACCTCTAATCTGTAACCAAAAATTCAGTATAACGACCTTGATCATTTAGGACAAATGCCCACATAGATATCTATTCTTGAGTTGCTTCACATTTCTCGAGAGCATAAGGCCTTTCTAGACAAAGCCTTGCAAGATACATTTGTATCCTCTGACCTAAATGTCAACCACTTTTAGGCCATGATTGGATACCTAGCTACACCTCACCATGTCACCTTTTCCCAACAAGATCTTTCCATAGGAAATCCAAATCATAATGATCCCCTACACCTTGAATTCTACATTAATAAACATAAAATTAGACAAGTCTTGGTAGATGGTGGAGCAGGTCTCAACATATGTACCCTAAAATTGGTTATAGCATTGGTCTTCTCTAAGGATTGCATAGTTCAATCTAAGAAAATTGTTATCAAGTCATATGATGATGTTGAGCACTCATTCAAAGGAGTAAGGAGTAATAAAACTTCCCATAAGGGTTGGCCCTTCTATTCAGAGCACAATGTTCCATGTCTTGAATCTAGAATTTCCTTATAATATTCTCCTAGGTCACCCATGGATTCACACCATGAGAGTTGTATCTTCTACTTACTATTAATGCTTGAATTTTCCCTACAATGGCCTTGAAATTACTATACCATGTGATCCCGATCCTTTCTAGTACTATAGTAATCTAAGAGGAACCACTGAGCATCAAGTGCTCATCAATCTAGAAGCTTCATCTTCGACCTTATTGTATTATATTGATCCATATTCCCTCATCAAATCATTCACTCCATTCACCACACCTTTTAAAACCAAGGTCTAGATCCATGACATGGGATGTGGATAATATCATATGGATAGTTCATTTTGTGTTGAGAATTCATCCATATGTAAAAATATTAATGTTGCTAAGGATATCTAGACTCTTAAGAATGATGTTAAGCCGACTTCAGATCTTTGTGAGAATATGCAAATAGATGGTCATGCCTAGATTGAAACCTTTTGGGATTTTGATGATACCTTCGTCTTTACCATATTTGCTCATGATCCTATGAAGGATGTTCAAGATCATCCCCCTCCATCTGATGATTCTTTTCCTTCCATTCCATCTTTTGAACCATCACCCTTCCATTTCAACCATCTTGGGTTAGGATATGTATCTCCTATTGTTACCTCTACTAAGTATTCTTTCCAACTCGTTAAGGATGTGCAAGCCTCTTGTGATGTTAACAATGACAAAAAGGATAGTCATGAAGAATCCATTGAGTGCATTGCCAATATTTTTTATGAACCACACGTTCTTGTCACCTCATCTATCTCATCCATCTCATTCACTTCATTTGACTCATCCATCTCACCCACAATTATCCACCTCATAGACATGATTAACAAGTATCACCTCAAGAAAATAACAAGGATATAACTCAAGAATCAAAGGTGAAAGTTCTTTTTTCAAATGGAGATCGAAAATCAAAAGAAAGAATGCAAAGAAAGAAAGATCAAGAAAATTATTTTAGTCAAAATCAAAAGCTATTGGACAAGTCAAAGATAAAAATAAAATTCAAGAATGAAAGTAAGAAAAATTTAATCTCCAACAATGCCTCTTCATAAAAAATAACTAAGGAATCTATCAAAGCAGAATGTCAAAAGAAGAGTTTGTTGGTCCAAAGTCTCCATTTTGATTATTTTCACCCAGTCCATACACTCTTCCAAATCCATCCATTTCCATGCACCCATTATATCACACCATCTCGATTGGTAATGTTTCTCGATGGAACTCTGAGGATGACCCCTTCATGTGTCGGTTTCCCAAACTCATTTTTGTGTGAAGCCTAACAACCCATATAGTGTACAAATTAGGAATCATACCCTAGATTTCATCAACCACATTAATAATCCTCCATATTAATCATTCACACCCTTTCATCTAGCATGGTCATTCAAAGATACATCTAATTGGTTGGGTCCTTACATCATAACGACAAAATTTGGATCCAATGCTTATTAACTTTCTACTCTTGAAGGTGAGCCATTACCTGGGCCTACCAACAACATGCACCTTCATAGGTATTACACCTAGATTTTAGAGAATCCCATTAAAAGTTCAAAAAAAAAAATCAATGATGAAACTTGCCGTGTCTCGAAAGTATACCAGTGAAAACTTGGAAAAGAGGCACCATGTGTAGTCAGTATCTGTGCTATTGTATACCATCATTCTATCTGGTTTTCTGCCTGCATCACCCCATATTTCACTTATCATAATAAAGCTTTCTCATCCTTCTCATGGTCTGAGAATCATTGACATTTAATGTCCTTCACCTTTCATGACCATCCTTGGCATCCATCAATCCCCTCTCACATAATAACTTGGTCCTATACCCGACTAGGGGAAATTCCTCAACCTGCATCTTTATGGGATCCTACACATGGCATCAACTTTTAAACCTTCAAAAATCCAAAAAAATCATAAAGCTCCAAAACTGCAAAAATAGAGTCAAAGTCATAGTTTGTGTTAGTCTAAGTCCAATCAAACTACATTGTCTTTGTGCATTGCTATGTAAGAAAGGCCATATTTCAACGAGCCCCTGAGGCACTAGGTCAGTACCTTAGGGTTTTTTTGAGTCGAATCAATCATGATTCACATCATAATAATGAGTGATTTTTGGTCCAAGTTGGTCGAACTATGATCTCTCTACATGTATAACACAATAAAGGCCATCTTTCGATGAGCCCCCAAGGTGCTAGGTCAATCTTTTAGGGTTTGTTAGGTTAGACTTGGTCTATTATTGTTAGTCCTATATAAGTTGTCCCTTGCTAAGATCAACAATTTCAACACAAGAAAACATATATCCAAACCAAATCTTGAATCAATAGATCAATTATTCAATAGTTCTTCAATCCAAACTAGCAAATTTCCAATTGCCAATCCTTTTCAAGTCAGTGGTCTTATCATTTTGTCTTGTTTAGGATGCATCCTTCCTGAATTAGGACATTGGTCATTTTTCAACCTTTTCATTTTACTTATACAAGATATGTCTTTCCTAAAGCTAGGCATGGTCAATCAATCTTGTTAATTGGTTAATTCTATCAATTAGTTAATTTGGTCAACTTATCAATCTTGATCTTTTCAATTGGTCAATCCCATCGATCAATCAATCTTGGTCATTCAATCAATCTTGTCAATCAATCTATCTGGTCAAATAATCAATTAATAAGTCACCTTTATCAACCAATCAACCTTGTCACCTAATCAATCTGGTCAATCTATCAATCAAACTTTTCAACCAATAAACCAATCAATCACATCAATTTAATCAGCAAATAAATTATCGAAAATGATGTAAATGGTTGTTGAATTTGTTGGTCTAGTTGGTCTTATCTTTTTGATTTGTCTTTAGTCATGTTACTAGCCACCTTGAGGATGTCCTAAAAAGGATTTAGAGGAGCGATGATGGTTCATGACCTTTTTTCTTTTGATTTTTACTTGTAGTTTGTCGTTACAAAAATATTGGGGTAATTAGGTCCTTCATTTTAGTCATGGCATTCCTTGTCTATTGAGTGTTTATTTTTGCAAAGGGATAACATTGCACACCTTGGTTTATGTCATACCATGGTGTTTATTGTCTATTTGCTATAATAACTCCCAAATAATATTAGTTGTCAAGTCACCACTTCTACTCATGAAATCAATGGAGGTCTGCTCTGCATGTTGGCCCTTGATAATGTCCATGTCTCTCTCTACCTGTAGCTGCTATGCCTTTGCTTGTACTACCTATAGTTGTGCCTGCAACTCTACAATCTTCCTGTCCATGGGTTGTTCCTCCCTCTCCACCTCCATCACATTAGTGATGGGGATCTCCTCTAGTTCCTACTCCATAACTATCCTTTGTCTCTCCTCGTCATACTCCTGATCCATCATCTCCTCATCCCTACTGACCTCTCCCACATCGATATCTATACTGATTTACACTATTAGATGCTCTCCCTCTGCTTGTCGCTCCTAGTGAGGAGGTACATCTTCCTGTCCCACTACTACCTTTTCTTTGGCCTCTACCTCCTAACAAGGGGCCTCCACTACCTATCTCCCTTCATCTTCCCTCATTGGATGGGGTGGACAAGGTGGATGTCCATCTCTATCTCCCCAACCTCCATCATCCCCTTGAATTTGACCTCAACCTCATAACCCTCTCCTCGACCCACTCCTGCATCACTCTACTAGTGCCAGCTGATCTAGATCTATTAGTGGTACATGCATGTGTTGTACCCACTAGGCATCATAATTAGGTGTGGTTCCCACATTTGCAACCTCTATTCTTGCTCCCCACTATATAGGTTGTAGAGCATCAATACCCTATTCCACTATCACAACTGGAATCATTGGAACCTGTGGATGTATCTCTTAGTTGGACTAAGCAAACTCTGTAGTTCCAACTAATAATCCTTGATGCTCACCGAATTTTCAATCAACTCACTCTAACAAGTATCTCTCGATAATGTGTTGTGATTGGACTATGTGTCCAATTAGATAACAATTTTGGTGGCAGTATGGCAAGTGGTCATTGTCCTCAATAAATGGGGTCCCATCCATGCATAGCCTCTAGGTTAATGAATCCAAAATGTCAATGGTGTGTCTCCAGTAAGAAACATCACCAACACGGGTCTATGGAACCATGCCTCCATAAATAAAAACATATGGTAAACCATTTCTAAGCTATCTCTACACTGGCAGACATAACACTGTAATGTGATCCCAGACCCACACCATCAAAAGAGTCATGCTATAGCTGATACTTTGTGCACCTCGATATGCCATGGAGCTAAAAGTATAACATGGTTGACATACATGGCCCCTAGGCATAAGCCACTCCTCAGGTTAGCATCCTAATGAGCATCTCACCCCAACCAACTGGAAACCCATGTCCCTGCTAATCAGGGAAAACAAATCCACCAATAATGCTACATAGGACAACAATGAAGAGCTCATATCTCTCTGTGAGCACATCACAATGGGTCTTGTACTCCTCCACACCTAGCTTTGCAATATATGCATGGTCAAAAGTAGCCACAATAACACTGTATCCTCAATTTGGGTCATAAGACACACACTCTCCATGAATGGGAAGTCCGAGAATGCGCCACACATCCTCCAAAGTCACTATAGCCTCTCCCACCAGGAAATGAAAAGTGCTAGTCTCCGAGTGCGATCACTTAATTGATAAAGTCAGTAGGCCTTTGTTAGCTTGAACCACAGGCATGAAAGTGACATAGTATAACCCTAAATATTGTAATCAATCCCTTTGGTCATCATCAAGCTGCTGACACAGTATGAAGCTCTACGGTCAACTCTCTCATGTGTAAATAGGGTCTAGTGGAATCTATGATCACAAATAAATACATTATGTGAATCATAAATCCTAAGTCAATCTATTTGACCTTGGTTGCATAGAATATTTTATATAAATTTGGGAAAAAATTAACCAAGAAAATGAGTCACACTGTCTAGCTGCATTTCACCAGTCACATGCATCACTTCATTTGTAAATGTGGTTCAATTTTATAAATGTGCCATTCAAGCCCACAATTGCATCTCAAAATCACAAATGCGGCTCAAAACTGCACATGCATCACTAAATCCTACACTTATGCCACAAATTTCAATTGTAATTTGAAAAACCAAATGTAGATTAATCCTGCTAATCTCTAGGCTCACATCGAAATGCAAGTAGTCTATATGTCACTTAGAAGTATTACTAATAAAATGTGACGAAATGGCTTTCACCATTACATATAATAACTACTTTGGGTTCTAAATTCTGCCCAAAATAACTAAAAATCACAAGGAATGTACTAAAGAACTCCTCTATGCCCTTTCAGAATTTGTCAAGAAACGTGATGTAGTCCATATTTTGAGAGCCATAGTAGGTTTTCTCATAACATTCAATTAAGATTGTCGCAAAATGAATTGTTGTCTGCACATTTATATCTCTTTCTAAATGGGATTTCACCAACTGAGCTTTTCTCCTACTCCAACCCAAAACCTAACTGAACTCTTGAAGTGCCTGCATTAAACTTGGTTGTTAGTATACATCAAATTTCTGTTGAAAATTTTTTTCATTCTTCCTAAAAAAAATCAAAAATTTGCAAAATATTTCCAAGGGGGCATGGGTCTATCCCACCTTCGCCAAGGCACATTGGGACATGATTTGAAAAATATTTTCTTAATTATTTGACACAACGCTCAAATCAGATTATGTCAAAGAGGGGAAAAATGTAGACACTAAAAAATGTCTTGCTCTGCGAACAAAATTTTTCCGCATCATTCTCTCTTCTCCCCTATTTAATTAAATAATTTTAATTATTTAATTATTTCTCTTTAATCACTTTCTTCTATTAATTAAATAATTGTAATTATTTATTTAATTCATCTTCCATTCTTTATTATGCTTCTGATTAATTAAATAAATTAATATTTATTTAATTATGTCACTAAATTTTTTCTCTATAATTAAATAAATCGTCATTTATTTAATTATTCACTCTTCATCTTTCATATTTAGTTAAATAATTATTCTAATTATTTAGCTATTCAGTTAGCCTTTATTTATTTATTATTAAATAATTGATCCAAATTAATTATTTAATGTCTCTTTCCTATTTCCTCTATTTTAATTAAATGGTTGCACAATAATCATTTAATTAAATACCCATTTTCCCTTTTCTTCCAAAATCAATAATCTAAATGATTATTTATTTCCTTGCATGCTTCTCCATGAATTAAAAATTATTATTTGATTCCTCCACTACTTTCCCTCCACTTTCTCCTTTGAACCTTGGTTGTTGATTGCTTTCAGTCTTCAATGAATCTTGAACATCTATCCTTTGTTGCAAGTATGAAGGTGTTGTCATTGATATCAACTGGTCAACTAGTTGACGTTGTCATTGATGTCATGTATGTTGGTTATAGGATGTATATGTCGAGGATATTGAGAAAATTGTAATAAATAAAGGTTGCAGGTATTCAATGTTTGCTCTGGGTTTTGCTCCAAAATGTGTTGCTATGCTAGTGAGGATCTGAGGTATTGTTCATGATTGTTGGAAGTTGTTATATCTATATTTTGGGTTTTTGGATTATTGTATAGTGTGGTTTCTATTCACTAGTTGTGAGTTGTGCTTTTTTGTGTATCTGGTTGAGGTCTCAGAGAAATGTAGTTGCTCTATATTTCTTCTTATTTGAGTATTATGACTTGAAGTTCTTAGGATAAGTTGATGAAGTAATGTTCAAGTGAATTTTTTTGACCAGAAAGATTAGATCATGTTAAGGTTGAGTGTGCTTAATTGATTTATGTGTTTTACACTGGTATTGGCTGACCTTGTGTTAAACACTACTTACGAAGTTCACATAAGTGTGTTGAGGTATGTTGGGACTTATTTAGGTCCTCATTAAGTGTGTGTTTTGGTTTCCCTCATTCTAATTCCATCATATAATGTTTTGGCACCAACCTAATTTGAATTTGTAAATATAAATGGTATGTGGCCGACTTTGGACGAGTTTCAAGGTTGAAGATGGTATAAATATAAGTTGAGATGTTTTTGAAATAGGGAATGAATGCAAGAGCAAGATATATGTGAAATTGTTTGTTTGTGATGTAATTTTGAGTAGATCATTGTGAAATTCAAGTGGTGAGTTTCTAGAAGCAGTGAGCTAAAGGTGAACTCCATCATTCAAGCATGTCTGCAAGTGTGTGAGTGAATTATGGTGGAAATCTCCATTGCATTGAGATTGTTTCTCTCTATAACAAATATCTTCTATCTTCTTTGCAATTATGTGGCAGTGATCCCTCCTAGTGGTTAACCCTTGTTGGACGGTAAGTCTTGTTTTGGCAGTGAGCTCTCCAGGTGGTTAAGCCTTGCTGGATAGTAAGTCCTGTTTTGGTAGTGAGCTTTTCTAGCAGTGAGCCTTTGTATTTGGTTTTGATATTATCTATATTATGAGCTAATCCCCACTGTGGTTTCTCCCTTATTGGTTTTTCCATATAAATTTGGTGTTATTGTGTGTATGGTTTTGCTTCTTTCAATTTATGCTTTTACACTTAATGATTAATCATATTATTAGTAGAGTAAAGGATTTGTGAATTGTAATAGATCTAATCTTTGGTGAAAGTTTTAAAGGTGAAATTGCTACAACTAATTCACCCCCCTCTTAGTTGTCTTTCTCAACAATTGGTATCAGATCTTGTTTCCTTAGAGGAGATTAACCACTTAAGGTCTGAGATGGTGAGCAAGATCACTATTGAGTGTCCTAGGTTTGATGGGACTAATTATACCCTCTAGAAAATAAAGATGGAAGGATATCTAGAGTGTTGTGGATATGATATTGAGAAAGCTTATAAGATTTCCTACACTCCTTCTAATGGTCTGAGTACAACCGATGAAATCAAGGTGCATGAAGCAAACAATAAGGCAAAGTTCATTATGAAGAATAGTCTTTCACATTTCGAATTGATTAAAGTTCAAAATCTGAAGACTGCTAAAGTGGTTTGGGAGGAATTGGAAAAGATTCATGAAGGATATGAAAAGGTAAAAGAAGAAAAGTTACAGAATTTGGAGGCATAGTTCAAGATCTTGCATATGTATGAAGATGAGAACATTAAATCCTATGTATAGAGAGTAGATGAACTGGTAGGTGTAATGCAAGGAATTGGTGCTACAATGGATGAATATTGGATTGTAAAGAAGATTCTCATAACTCTTCTTGATCCATACAGTGAAAAGGTATATGTTATTGAGGAATTTATAGATTACAAAAATTATACAAAGATCAATTATTGGGAACTCTAACATCATTTTAAATGAGAAAGCCTAGCTTGAGAAATGGATCCAAGATAAAAACTACTTTCAAGGCTATAAGAGCTAAAGATCTGGATGACGA
>VDFB02061917.1:0-11479 GCA_007258455.2 Sequoia sempervirens | reverse complement strand
GGCTATAATATAGGTGCATTATTGCTACAAAATTACATTTGCTTGTCATTCGTGTTTGTATATATGTATATATGTATCTATACATATATATATACACAGAAGCGGCCATAAAAAAGTTGCAACAAAGCTTCATTAGACGAGGAAATCATTACTTGTGCACAAAAGCTATTTAAACAAAAAAATATTGTAAGAAAAAACCAGAAAAATCTTGCAATGCATAGTTACTGCCTGTGTGAGGTTGGAACACAACCTCACTTGTGTAGCCAGAAGTTAAATGGTTTCCTTATAGTGAATTTGGTGTTGGTAAACACAGAAAGCTCAAGAAATGCATTACCAATATTCGCCCATAGTCTCACCACCGTCGACATCCATCCTAACCAGAGCTAGTTATCAATGCAACCGCTCAAAGTGAAAAAATGTTTTCATGAATGGATGTTTCGTGAACCTAAAACAAGACCAAGCGAATGGTGTGCATGCCGAGGTGGTAGGCATTAAGACCGACGGTGGAGGAATGTCTGGCAGTTAATGCACATTTACTAGGAGTGCAATAAGCTAGTACTGGCGTGGCGCCAACCCACCATCGATGATATAGATGTCCATTATCGGTCGATGACACAATTTAAGACATTTTTTATAGTTTTTGAAAAATGCCCCCAAAACATCGGAAAACGTGCTCAACAAATTTTGCCAAAAAAAAATGGGAGGTCACAGTCAAGAGATGTGACAAAAAAAAATTGTCGGACTCGAATGCTGCTGATGTGGACCCCTCACTCAACATCACCCTACCCACCATCGGCTCCTCCCTTATTGTAAGTCTCCGATCTGCTGATAACGATTACTAAATGCAATATGAAAATGTCTTAACCTTGGTGTCATGTCGGCGTCACAGGGTTTCCCTACTTAAAAAATAAAAAGAAGTGACCAGCATACTAATCCTGTATGATGGTTACGAAAGAGGTTATCTGTCTTGTGTGCACAAGTAAGAGGTTGACGTGCAAAAAATTGTAAACAGCGGAAATGTGCTTTTAGGCAGAAAAGTTAGAACCCGCTTTGTGAATAGAAAACGCGTTTAGATTATGAAACTGCAAATGTTATACTTATTTGGTGCAAGTTCCGTGTGTAAGAACCTATCACTGAATGGGTCCCACACATTCACCGGTCAACCGTCATCTTATTCACATGAATTGCATGATCCCCCTCATACCTTTCATTTTCTATATAAGATCTCTTGGTGGAAGGAATGTATGAGTATTGGGGCTTCTGAAATAATGTTTACTCTTTCTTTTGCTAGGTTGGTGTTAGTCTTTGCAGGCTTAATTAGTGCACAGCTTGCAGCAGCTGCCATTCATGAAACTGTGGAAGCAATTGACTACCAAGATGCATTGGAAAAGGCTATTCTTTTCTTTGAAGGACAGCGCTCTGGAAAGCTCCCTTCAAATCAACGAGTTAAATGGAGGGGAGACTCTGCTCTTGCAGATGGCAGCCTTGGAAATGTAATCTCGAAAATGCATATAACAACAAATTTTAAATCAACGAGTTAAATGAATTGTTTTTAGATTTGATTTTGTAAGTTTTTTCCCTAAATGTTTTGTATCGAATTTTATAATCTATCATCAGAAAGCAAGAGAAGGAAAATGATAATTTTTTATTCTTGATGATGAATCATAGAGTTTGATCCAAAGCATGACAATGGATCATGGAGTTTGAAGGGAAACATCTAAGAAAGATTATTTCTCTTCTCTTACTTTCTGATTCCTGACAAAAGATCATGGAACTTTATCTTAACAATTAAATTCAGAAACAATTCATGTTAACTTTTATTTCAAATGAATTTCAATTGAATTCTTTAGCTTAACTTATTTTAATGTGATAACGCTGAGTATTACGTAATGGTTTCTCATATTTTTTATTCCTTTCTACACTTTTACACATTGAGTGGTTACACAGCAAAATTTTGAGCTAAGAACATCTTGATGACAGCTCTGTCTGTTGTGAAATCATGGTGCAGGTGGATTTGAGTGGTGGTTACTATGATGCAGGAGATAATGTGAAATTTGTATGGCCCATGTCCTTCACAGTCACCATGCTTTCTTGGGCAGCAGTTCAAACTAGACCTCAGTTATCTCAGGCAGAACAACTGAATAACATGCTTCAAGCAATTCGCTGGGGAACAGATTTCATAATGAAGGCTCACACAAGTCCTACCACACTATGGACTCAGGTTCGTTATCAGCTGTAACTGCTCACATTCTTATAACACTGCTAATTCGTAAATGTGTAATTGAATTTAATCAAATAAAGGGTTAAGATTGCAGTTCTATTTAAATATAGAATTGTTCAGCCGTTAAGCAATTAATGATAATTATTCTATTTTTATTAGATTAATAAAAATTCACCTTTTAACGGTTAGGACGGTTTGATGTTGAATAATAGAAAAGATTATATTAGTAAGGTGTTCAACAGCTTACATCTGCTGTGCTCAATACCTGCTTAAAGCTAGCCCACAGTCCATATCAGTATTGTTTTTTCTTTATGGATTATTATGATTTGGTTAAAACAATACATTTTAAACTTTGATTTGATTAGGTGGTTTATTTCAAATCAATCTTCTAACAGGTCGGGTCTGTAATTTAAGAAAAGCTACTTAAACATGTCAAAACTTAAAGTGTGCTGTTACTAACAACACTCCATTAATTTTTCCTTTTTATATATTTGGAAGCAGGTGAGTGATGGGAACAATGATCATGGATGTTGCGAGCGACCAGAGGACATGGACACAACACGCACGTTATACCAGATCAGCTCATCTTCTCCTGGATCAGAAGTGGCTGCAGATGCTTCTGCAGCTCTGTCATCTGCAGCCATTGTTTGGAGAAACTATAACTCTTCCTACGCTGCAAAATTACTTATTTTTTCTCAATCTGTGAGTGTAAATTTCAAACAAGATTGTTTCAACATACTCTGTTTACAACTTTTCATAAATTGGCCTCATATAAGAGCTTGTGTTATACCATTGCAGCTCTTCAACTTTGCCAATAAATACCGGGGGTCCTATTCAGCTTCTTGCCCTTTCTATTGCTCCTACTCAGGCTACAACGTATGTATTAGTGTGCAGATATGGAAATCTACAGTTCAAACTATAAAGAAAACTATGTTGAATGTGAATGTAATTAGATGTATTATATGGTGAGCAGGATGAACTGCTGTGGGCGGCAGCGTGGCTTTACAAAGCGACAAATGATCAAACCTACTTAAAATTTGTTGTGGATAACCAAGGGTGGAGTCAGACAGTGTCTGAATTTAGTTGGGATAACAAATTTGCAGGTGCCCAATTGCTCTTGGCAGAGGTAATCAATTCATATCCATTATCTCTGTTTATTTCCCACAGTCACTGATTTATTATCCTGTTGAATGTTATCCAATAACACACGAGCTTCTGTAACAGGATTTTTTATCTGGTCAGAAATCCTTGGAGAAGTATAAATCCGGCGCAGACTCGTTCATCTGTGCCTTACTGCCAACAAGTCCTACAAAACAAATTAAAATTACACCAGGTAAAGCAATAGATATAGTAAAAAAAATGCTCATGTCGACATGAGGAAATCAAATTACAGAGAGCTCCCCTCAACTAAACTATTCAAATAGCCACCTAAAAGCCAGCCTTTTAGGGCAAGAATTAAATACCACACCATGTTTGCAATCAAATAGTAATAATCTATTACATTGTTATCTCTCGAATATAAGTTTTTTAGGTTTTTTTTTTTAAATATGTTAAACGTTTATTAATTAGCACTTGCACCAGAGGGGGTGCAAGGGTTACGCCGATAGAATACACTATAAAAGTAAACATGGTAGGGAAGTGTACTTGGAAATATATACAAGCTTGTTTGCAAAATATACAAAATATTTGTAATACATATTTAGTGCAAAATGTTTGAATGAAAGATTTGTATCTATTTTATTTGTGACAATTTTGTAGTTGATGATTCCGTGTGATAGTATGAAATGAGACGGCACATAGTTAGTTTCCTTTTCATGTATTTTGTTCCTACATAGTTAAAAAAATTAATGGACATACATAAGAAATGGTATAGGTTTTATTAAAAAGTGGAAGTAGGTGTTGGAGAGGAATTGTAAATGAGAATATAAGAATGGTAGCATGTTACTGCAAGAATGTGAATTTGCATGCACTGCACTTGGTCGAAATGCCACATGGTCAATTCAACCTATGTTCAAGTACAAACAAATTGTCATGTATCTCTTTTGAGTATGCATCATTTGAAAGAAAGCTGTATAAAATAAAGTTGATCTCTAAATTTATTACTATGAAGCAAATCTGGAACTGGTAAAAGAGTTAAAAACTACAAAAAATAGATTATCTGCTTGGATCAAAACCATAGTGGTTTTGAAACGAAGGCTTATAACTAAATGAAAATTTTAAAAAATATTGAAAACTAAAAACAATTCAAATGAAGTATGTTAATATTTAGAGATTACCTATATAAATCTTCAAAATGAAGATGAGTTTTCAATGTAAATAAATAAAAAACCAAAGATCCTAAACTCATTAGCAAACTTATTGAGCTCCAATCATAACTACTACCTTTATTTTTTGCTTTTTTATTTAAAAACTGAAACCATCAATATTGTAACAATTGAATTCAATCATACACAAATTAGCAAGGTATAACAGCTAGTTTGGTATAATACATTATAATAAGATAAAACAAACAATTTATATGCTGTCCAACATAAATTTCTAGATTTTTAATTTTATTGATCAAGGCACTTTTATTAACCAGGTGTGAAGCTGAATAAAATTAGTAACCTAGCACTGAATAACTTAGAATCAAATTGCAAGTTAGAATTCCTACAACCACCATGGCTTTCTTGTGAAGATAAGTGTGCACAAACCAACCCCTTATCAAAAGCTCAAACAAGTGACATAATATTATTGAAGAAATGAATTTTATTATTCAAGAAATTCATATATTCAGAGAAAACAAGGATTGCATAAGCATAACAAGATGGTTATGAGAAAAATCTTCCCTAAAAAGGCCATGAAAAATGATGTAATCACTCAACATTATTGACAAACTAGGAAGCTTGGCTTAAACGAGGAGAGCCACTTGTTTTCTTTTGCAGATTTATTAAATTTATATAGATGTATTAAGGCTAAATATTTTCTTATAAAATATGACTATCGGTGGTCTTAAGAGCATTTGGGCTTGTTGCCATGGGTCTTTATGTTGGCATAGCAGGGGCAGAGCTCTTTGTTCCCATATGTCCTTGGGGCAACACAATTGCATCTGGAACAGCATGTACCACAGGCTCTCAAACACCGGTCATTCAAAGATGCTACTAATTAATATTCTTCTCAATCTATAATCTGTTAAGGTAGGTTTCATTGTCTTGAAATCTCACTGAAAGAAGATTTTCAATTCTCTTTTTTGACTCCTTATTTCTTAAAGATGGATCATGGTGAAATGTTTTATAATTTGATGTTTTGAGAATTTCAATATAAGTAATATAGTATCTTCTAAAATTATCATTTTCATGTAAAGATAAACCCACCTCAACTGGAACATAAAAATATTGCCAAAATTAAGTTCAGATTTAGACATCTCAAAACATCAATGAATTTAGAAGTTGGGAGGTCTATTCTCATAAATACTGGAATGGTGCCTGGATTAGTGATTGAAGACTACACAAGTTTGCATGGATGTATCTTAGTAACCACATCTAAATTTTAAGATAACATACTATACCTTCTTGGAAAGACTGATTAAAAGAGCTGAAAATGTGCAACAGGAGAAAAAGTTAAAAATAGAAACAAATCATTTTCAGTGTGATAGACACAAAAAGGTTGTTACTGTATATTATTCCATACCCTTTGAAAACGACCTTGTGTGGACTATGCAAATTGGTGTAGGAACATCAAGAAAAAAAATGGTATGAAAGCATTATGCTTTCCCACTAGGAATTTACAAAATATATTAATTTACAATAATTAATTTTTTTCTTTTAAAATAAAATTAACAAAAAATGTAATGGTAGAAACCATTGTAAGTTCTTATTAAAAGAAAGAACTTGGGTTTGATGTTCAGGAGTGATCAAAATTGGTCCCTAATTTGAATTTCTGATCTAGATTAAAATTAAAGAGATGATGTCATGTAGAACACAAGTACCCAGAAAAAAAAAAACAGAAGGAGAAAATTCTATTCAGATTGGTATCAAATCAGTACAGAATTAGAAACTTGGTTGTTATGCTTATCTGACTGGAGTCTGTGTTCATCAAATGGCTGGGCAACATCCAAAGCTAAAACTTTCAAATGCCTTTGAAGGAAACTCTGTGTTCCATTTTGTTTCTTCTTCTGAGAAACCTCAACTATTGACTTTGCATATCCTATTTTTATCTGCATTAAATGTTGTCTGATACTAGAACAAGGCTACAAGGAACAAAACAAAACAGTGGAAAGTTTGATTGAAGCAGCCATCTCCAAAATTCTTCTGTACTTTATACTGCAGCTTCAAATGAGAAAATGAGGATGTTAGACAGTTCAAAAAATTAGCCATGCAGGTACAAATATAATAACAAGCTCTTCTGCAAATAATGCACATTCATGACTCCATTAAACATTCCCCATTCTTAGAAATAACAATGCACAGAAACAAAACATGCTCAATAGATCTGTCCTACATATAAAATGTTGAGAGATGAGATGAATAAAACTATTTTCGTTGATTTCACAAGTTCTTCAGAGATGGTCTTTCCCAGAACTCATTTAGGAAGGTCTCTGTTTACAATTAAGTTAACTTGTACAATGTTCCTGTGATTTATTTGGCAAAGATATGATAAGGGAAACAAAAACATGCACAATATTTTTGTCTTATAAATAACACCTTGAAAAGGATGAGATGAATCAAAACATGCAAGCTAATGATGGTCGACCGTGCCTGCAAATAAAAGATTTGAGCCAATTTTCCATTCCATGTGACCCTTCAAATACTAAGGCATATCCTATTTCCAAAAGAAAATATTACAGACTAAATAATAGAAGAAAGAAAATATTTCCACGAGATATAGTTTTACTTTGTATGCTAAGACAAGATACATAAATATGCCCAGATACAGCTTACTCTGTATTTTGGGGCAAAAACACATAAATACCACCATACAGCAATCAAACCAGGAAACAGACATCTTGCATGGCATTGATGACACCAGACACAAATGCCGCCTGAGACACACCAACCAGCATGCATAAAACATTTCTAATCATATTCAACATAAATTAAAACATAACAAGCACAAAAAAATATGTTAATTTATTGTTATGCATCTGCTTTTCCAAACCCGAAAATGAAGACAGAAAAATCGTATTAGAAATCCATTATCTCTGCCAGCACATTGGGAACAGGGTATGGATGACCAGCATCTCATAAAGGAGAGAAATTTTACCAATGTAAGTGAATTCTAACCGTCCACGCATTATTTGAGATTCCTTCCATTCTTTGACAGAGAAGACTTGGATATTTTGCCTGTTTAATCCTAGAGCCACTTCAATATTCCAGTTCAGGCTTCAGACTGGGATGGCCTCACATGGCAAAACTGCTTCTAGCCACTACTCACTTTAGTATGCAACAGTTGTTGCAGTCCTGATATTAAAACCAGTCAAAAAATGACTGTAAACCTGAAATTTTCACTTCTTGAATTTACCCCTAACACGTCTATAAAAAAATAGTGCAATTTCCCCCATGGCCAAAGCAACAATTTTCTCTTAAAAATAAAAGAGAACCCTTTCTGCAAGATGCCAATACCAATCACCGGCCTTGGAGTAAACGGAAAACAAAAGAAAAGCACTGTAAACTGAGAAATACAGGAATAATCGGCACTCACGTATCTATTGAGCTGCCTGACGAAGCTGAAGAAATTATTGTGCTTGAAGTACTTGGGCAGCAAGTCGCGTGCGAATTCGGGCGGATTCCAGACAATGAAAATGTTATTTGAGGGGCTCCAAGAGACTATCGAATCCGTGGAGGTGTCGTCCACCATGTCATATGTCTTCGTCAGGAATGGAGGCGGCACATTGCCTCCACTGTTATTCTGCTGCTGCGATCCATCCATGCCGACCCTTCTCCCCCAACTCGAACCCATAACCTAATCACGCCTAAATGAAGACGTCTCTTCCAGATTCACATAGCCTTCCGCGTGTGAAGAGAGATTCGGTCTCGCGATCTGGTTGGCCTTGTTCCTTTCCTAAGCGAATTAGTCGCCGAGTTTGTATGAATTTTACGAAACCCTACTAGCGCAGAATTTTTTTCAAATGAAACAAACCAATACCTATCTACCTGCCGTTGCTGCTCAATCTATTCACAATAAATGAGAAGGTGACCTACAAATATCTGGGAAATCCGATTTGATTCATAGATTTACAGTAACTAATTTTTTGCAGCCATTTAAACAAAAATATAAAATGCAACTACTTTCTATTTATCTGCCGGATATGATGCGATCCATTAAATGTTCTGACAGGAAGAAATTAATTCAGACTGCCATTAAATGTAAGTGCGCATCGAGTGCAGTTAAAATTGGTTTTCGGGCGTGAGGAAACGAATGTGGGAACTTTCCGGTGAAATCTGTTGCAGAATGTAAAACCATTAAATGGCAGACGTGACCACACATCTCCCTGCCGACATCCCCATTGTCAAGTGCGAATGAATAGAGAAGTTGTATGCACTCGACCGACTTCAGTTCAGGCTCAATGTATCTATCTCGTCCCACCCACCGCGCTCGGTAAACGAAAGTGGGTTTGAAAATATCTACTTTAGGGCTAGGAAAAGTCCCGGTAAACAGTGACAAATGGTTTTAGCAGCGACTGTTCCGTGAGACTTGTTCGGGCAAAAGCTCATGCATGTCCTGTATTCTCGGCCTAATAAAATAAGAATATCATATTATTATCTTTTTTATATTATTTATAGGAAATAAGTCATTTGGATAAAAAATGGATTGGTCACAAAGGAGTCTGTGGTTAGTAATTTGATGGTAGAACACTTCAACGGAAAATAAAAGGTCCTAGGTTCATGTTCTAACTGGTTCATGAAAAGATTAACATGGCATCAAAGTCAGGTCAAGGTAGGAGCCCCAAGCATCTATAAAGTGGCATAAGAGGGGTGTTGGAAATAAGCTACACCCAGACCAAAGATAGACTAGCCACAAAGGGACCAATAGTTCAATGATAGAACTCTCCAACAGCAAATGGAGGGTCCAAGGTTTGTGTCTTAGCTAGTCCATGAAAAGCTCTTGATGCTACTTTATAGTTAGATATTCTTTTACTACAATCTTGAGCAATGTTTAAGGTGAGCACCTTTCAACATGTCATTTTTTTCATATTTCTTTTTTTAGCATATTAAATGTACTCAATGAGTTTGACTTGTAAAACTACGCAGTTGAATCCTTATGGCAATATCACAATTTGACACACTGTGGAAAATACATCCTACTTACCAATTGATGAGCTAAAAGGGCTCTATAATGAACTATATTCCACGGCTTGTCGGGGAATGAGGGGCAGAGACTGACGGGGGCGCGTTCGGAGCGTTTCCCCAGGGAAATTTTTAGGGAATGACGGGGGGCGACATACAAAATACATATATATATATATGATTTTTTCAAAATTTATTAATATATTAGAGAGAGAGAGAGGGAAAGAGATAGATATGTTAATAAATTAATAATTGATAACAACAATATCAATATGTAAGTAAATCGTGAGAGTAGTACTATAAAAGCATAAGAAATGCCATTAAAGCATTATAAAATTTATAACAGCAGTATCAAACATCAATAAAACCATGGTCTATCAATATGAAATATCCAAATGTCTCAAACATGTATCCAAAAGTCTCAAAGTTCAAACATGAAAATCAAAATATTAAATATAACAGTCTATGAAATTAAGCCTCATTCAGGCTATGAATATCCAAAGACTCAGAACTATCTGAGTCACTATCATCCTCTGGCAAGAGTGGAACTAAAAGGTTTAATATTTAGTCTTTTTCAAACTTTAGTCCAAACAATTAAAACATTAAACAGTTGGTGGGCCCCGCGCGAAGGAACTAAACCTTTAAAAAATCATTTTTTAATTGTTTTTTAATATATTTTGACTTGCAGCCTATAGGGGACGACTAGCCGTCCCTAATCCGTCCCCAATTCGATTGGGGACGGGGAAACGTCTCCAATCCGTCCCCAATCCGTATTGGGGACAGGGAAACGTCCCCAAAGTGAAGGAAACGTTTCCTGGCGTTTCCGATGGATTTTGCATTTTGAGGGCCCGGGGCGTCACGCCCCAGGTCACGGGGCCGAGGGCCAGCAGGGGCCGGGGGTTCCCAGGGCGGGGGCCGTCCCGTGCTAACATAGATAATGAATGGTTCATAAGGCACAACACTTGTTGAAGGTTTTACAAATGGGGTTGCAAGCTAAGTGGGCTTAACCTTAGGGAAAACTTTGTGGTTAAGCGCATTTGAGCTGGAGTAGTATTGGAATGGATGACCTCCCGAAAAGCCCAATGCTTCACCTCTATGAGCATCACCTAGATGCAATGAGTGCTAAGTGGACCATTCATTATCATGAGAGATGGGTTCTTGTGAACCACTACTCATGAAACATGTGTCAATGAGTTTGACTTGCAAAACTACATGGTTGAATCTTGATAGTAATATCACAAATGCATTATTATTCTGATACATAAATAGTGCAAAGGCTTTTTCACAGTAGAAGAGAGGATCTAGTAGTTGAGAATCTTAATTTCCCACCTCCCAAAATCATACATGGCAATGTCGAATCATTCTCAATTTTTAAAATAGCTTATTTAGTAAGGCCCTTACTTATAACTAAGGTTTGACCTGTCCACATTATCAAATATGATGCCATATCAACATGCTTTTTATTGAGGTGTTCAAAAGACTCAAAATAAAAGTAGATTGATAGTTGTGCATTAAGTCATGTTATATTTGTGCAGTGACATGAAATCACAAGATTTGTTGCTTTTTAGATCTAAAGAATACATTTCATGCAATTTATGAACACTTATAATCAATACAAACAACTTTAAAATCACAAGTACTAATACTATACTATTAAAAATATTAAGTAATAAATCAACAAATACTATCACAACTATTTTAACATTCTCAATCAGTCTCTCCTCAAAGATACAGAACAAGAATCTTGAATGCATGCAAGCTTTCTACAATTAAAAGTGCTTTTCTTTTAAGAGTTTTTTTTATGTTCTCTCCAGTAATTTGTGAGGTACACTTACCCAGCAATCGAAATGGAATGTGCAGGGGGACTTCTATTTGTAAGAGATAGCAGCAATTTACAGTACGTAAACAGTGCTACATTTGCAATGCTGGTATATTCCAACATTATCGAAGATGCAAAGGTCTCTTCCATATCCTGTGGTGGTGTGTCATTCAA
>VDFB02061916.1:0-13508 GCA_007258455.2 Sequoia sempervirens | reverse complement strand
TCCGTGAAGTCATCAAGCCTATGCTGCACTAACCTTCCTTGTAACCCCAAAGTGTTACCATCCATGATACTCAAACCAAAAGATCTTAAAGGAGGGGGATCAAAATCATGCAACATCTCATGTCCACAATGCCCCGAATTAACAGTATCAACCATACTACTGTCAATCACAATTCTAAGCAATAGGAAAGATAGTCTACTCAAATCAAAATCGAACTCCTCAACATACCTCCACATGGTAACAAACGGAACCATGACTGCAAATGTGACATCTACAAATCTTCTTGCAAGGAGGAAAGCAATCCTTTGCAAGAGCTCAACGAACTCATACTCATGTCTCCGCATGAAGCTACTATGCCTCATCTGAATTATACTGACACAACCATGAAGACTACAGAAAACACACATAGTTCTAGCCCCACGAGTCTCAGAATGGTGAACCAAAGCATGTGAGAGACTGCTGTCCTGAATCAACACTGAGAGTAAACTGTCAAAGTTTACATCACAAACCATCATAAGATGAATTTGGAGAGGAGGAAAGGTGTGAAGGACCAAATAATTGCTGCTGATCAAGGCTAGGATCAGCGTAGTGCAATCTGATTCTCGAGTCCTACCCAAAGGAAAACAACAACACCACTCAAAATCCCAAGCGTGAGCATGTGAGATGACCATTGAGCTGCAAGGTGACACCTCCAAGGTGGTTGGAAAACACGCTAGATCCATCTCCATGAGAAAACTACCACTTCTTTGATCAGGAGTGATGAACCAACTCTCTTGAATGCGAGAAATGCAACATGTAAGGTGGCTGGTCTGCCTCAAACCAGCAAGCTCGAGTCTCAAAATCTGTCCTGGTCTTAGCTGAGAAACACTCTCAAGAGCAACCAATCGTTCATTTCTCCAACCCATACTCAAAATTTCTCTCCAACCCAATTGTTGATGAACAAATAACCCCATCAAGTGGCGGACAAAGAAAGGAACAACATCAACAAATTTGGAAATTTGATCCTTATTCCTCCAATAGCCCTTTCCAAATGTAATAAGCTTTATCAAGCCAAGTTGAGAATCCCAAGCACAGATACCCAACTGAAAATGATTTTCAACACAATGCAAGGTAATCTCAATGCATTCCCAAGAGCTAGTAAGGATCAAGTGTATACTGAAGATATTGATGCCTCCTCTATTGAACCCTTGAAGCCTATCCATGAAAGTTTCAACAACAATGGAGCATGAAATATTAAATGACCTCAAAACCAACTCCAAAAATGGACTAATAAATGCCAAAGCATCATTCAACCCAAGGGATGGATTGACAAGCATACAAACACCGAGTTCTAGTCCATTTTTCTTCCCTACTTCATGAGTAACAAAACTGAAATCTTTGCTCCTTGCTGCTGTAATGAAGTTACCAGCAGCTACCAAGTCTTGCTTTGTTAACACCTTGGTGTCGGGGATGTTGAAATCTCCTCGAATCAACACTTCCCATGTAGAGACTCCATCCTCAAACCCACTTATGCATCCATTACTACTCAACATACGTGGCACATCCTCATGGAGTGATATCAAGGCATCCTTAGATTGGAGTTCATGCTTGACCTCATGCTTGGTCACTTCACTACTTGACTCATTTTTCAAAACAAAGAGAGGATTGTCATAAGTTGCTTCAGCACCCACTTCAAAGAAGGGATTGTCAAAGACCTGGAAGCCATTCCTTTCGTCTCGCTGCCCCAAATCTGTACATGCAACTTTTGATTTTCTTGAAATGCTTTCAAGATCAAACTCCTCTTGAAGACAGTCAAGATCTCCAATCACTTGATTGATTTTTTCAGCTCTTTGTGCATCCTCTTGCTCCTTGAAAAGTTTGAAATCTGCAAACTGGTCTTCAACCTCTGTTAGATCCAACTAAGTTTCTTTCAACTCGTCCTTTATTGATTTAAGCTCCAGAGTGAGCTCATCAATCGTACTCTCCTTTTCATGAAAAGCACAAATGGCCTTCTTTGCAACTTCAATGACATGATCCCGTTCTCCAATAGAGTGTACGTACTCGGACTTCAAGGTCTCCAAGGAATCTCTGATAAGTTGCAAATTAGGAAGAGTAACTTCATCGGTCACTTCTCTACGTCTCTCTTCAAGCTGAGCCTTCCAGTAAAGCTCTTCAACCAAGCTATGTGCGTAGTCAAACAGGGATAGAGCTTGCACTTCCTTGTCAACGAACACCTTGAATTGTCCTTCCCACTCATAAGAATGCGAAGATGGTGAATTGCTGGTTGGCTGCTTTTCAAAATCAGAACTTTGTTTTCTGACATCGCTGTCCTCAGAGCTGCTCCAACCTTCTTGTCTTTCATCCTCAACTAACGGAGAATGTTCAGTGTCATGGAGAGGGACATACTCCATAGTTTCTTCGTCCTCAAGCTTGCAATCAGCTTCTTGCCTTGGTAGATCAGCCTTGTGATCTAAAACCACATTGAACCTTTCTTCTTCAAAAGCCGTAAGGTCTTCAAGCTCTTCATCCACCTCACTGCCATCTTGATCAAAGGCTATGGCAGCCCCTGACTCAAACGAACAATCATTGAATGCTGGTTTGAAAGTTTCGGAAGTAACAACATCCTCCTTGGTGGCTGCAATCAACTTGAAGGGATCACCATGGAGCTCTTCAGAGTAAGCTTCTTCATCAAAAACAACTTCTCCTTCGGCCTCCTCATAGCTTGCAAGGCAGACAATATTTTGGTCTTCATCAGGATCAAAGGGAAATTCATCCCACAAAGGTTCTTTGTTATACCTCGGTGCCAACACACCTGGATCCCAAATGCCAAGGGGTTGACTGAGATGATCAACAGGAAGAGGTTTTTCATGCTTCACTGGAAGTATTGACTCAATGAATAAGTCAGATCCTGAATCTCTTAAGCTGATATCTTCAAAAACATTTTCTTCCAATGGTTTGGTTTGCTGGTCAAACCCAAATCCAACAATGTCACCACCGAAATGAAGTGAAGATTCTTCGATGCTGCTTGTTTCGAAAACTTCACCTTCATTATCTTTTATGGAACCATCATGAGAAAGTATGTCGCTGATTTCCTCATGTGGAACTTCTTGGGGAGTTGAGACAGCAACAAGAGTAAAACTATCCACCACCAATTCTTCAACACGAGGTGGTACAGTCATGTTGGAATCATTACCAACTTCATCACTTTGGCAATGCTCATAGGCTGATTCAACGGGACCATAAGTATTTCCTTCTACTTGCTCTTCATCAGCAAACTCATCCCATACAACAGTACTACTAAAATCTTCAGTGAAGCCCTTAGCTTCAAGACCTTCATAGGTTGAATCCTTATTAGGATTCAAGACTGTCGTTCTGTTCTTTTCACCAAGCTGATCTTCATCACTTACTATTACATGCAAGTCAAGGGAAGTATTATGGGGTTCTACTCTTAACTCTTCACTTGCCACGGTATCTTCATCAAGCTCACGATCATTCTGATGTGGCATGTGCACCTTTCTATCCCGACTTTCAGACTTAGCATAAATCTTTCTGACTCCCCATTTTATGTCAGGATCCTTCATTAGCGTACACAGTTCATGCATTAACTCAAGTAGTGACTTCTCTGTAGTCATCTCTTTCTGTACGTAGTGTCTGGTATCTCTGTCACTCATCTGTCAAATGAACTTTGTTGGGCACAGGATGGCAGGATCTTGGCTCTGATACCACTGAAATATTCCGAGCCAAATTTTTTCAAATTTTCAATTGCAACAAGCAGAGCAATCCACAGTCGTTAGGGTTAGCTCTAAACCAGAACGATACTGAAACAACTCTAACCAGAATGTACACCAGGATCCCATGAGGGCAAGGTGTGAGCATTGGTCAGAGGATCTGAATGCAAAAACAGAACTGGAAGGAACTCTAACCAAGAATGGCGCCGATGATGGCGAGCATATGGTCAGAGGATCTTCTACCACTACAAGTACTGAAAGGGAACTCAACACCAAGTATGTGCTACCCAATCTAGTATGGAGTTGAGGCGACCATATGGCGGAGTGCTAAGAATTACAATGCTTTGAAGGGAAATAAGCTAGAATGCTGAAGTAACTCGACACCCAGAATGTGCTTTCTAACCCGGAGGGGGAAAGGAGCTACCATAGGGCGGAGATGTAAGATATTACAAAGCAATTACAGAATGTAAAGCATGAGTGTTACAAATCATGAAAAAGCAGGATTAAAGAACTGCTGTCAGTACTACTGCCAGCTTACAATAATTATGAATCCCTGCAAGATCAATATTAGAGCTCTTCAAAATTGTTGCAACAACAAGGAACCTTTTACAAAGCCTTTAATGATTTCTTAACTCCGATCCAAGGAAGAAAATGCAGATTTCTTAAATCTGGTTATGACAGACCTGCACTTAAAATAAATAACCAGCAACACAAAAATTCAATGAATAGCTCAAAACTCCCTCAACTCTCACTCAAATTGTCTCAAATCTGATGCAATAGACCCTCAAAATGATGGCGCCTAACTTAGTAATAAGAAATGGCATCTAAAAATGGTTATTAATTACTGACACGAATCCCAAGGCACTCCAGAAAGTACGGCCTTCAAGGAATGACGAATTTGCATTATAAAATCATAAACTTCGTATTAAAATCTGCAAATATTCATGAAGGGGCGCCTCCAACAGGGAAACACAATGAGACAATACCCAGAATGAGAATGTTTAAGATTTGAGACTTGTGAGCAGAAATATACATTCAGCAGTCATGACCAGCAACTCTGAATTGACAGGAAATGATAAAACTCAACTACGAAGGATAGGAAACCAACTATAACTGAAAAGACAAATCAATAACACTCAAACCTCTCAACTAGTTGCTGTCTTTCAAGCAAGAAGAAGAGCCAAGCTAGGAGGCCTTCATTCCTCGAAGCAATCCCAAAGCCAATCTGGCAGCATAACATTCCTGTAGACAAAAGATAATCTCAATGATAACCAATGGCCTCCTTTTATAATTTTCAGATGATCTTTCTCGAAACCCTAAACTTCCTTTTCGAACCAAACCCTAATCCTCCAATAGAAGGCGCCCCACTTTTCCAAGCAAACTTTGACTTTTAATAATACTTTATTTCCTTCTTGAAATTGGCGTCCAATTTGAGCTTGGGTTAATCTTTACTTTATAAGAAATATAATTAATTTCTTTCAATGAGGTGCCCACCCATAAAGACATCTTTTAAAACAACTTAAAGTGACGAGCTAGGCCAAGGGGGTCAATGTTAAAATATAACATTAAAACATGACTTTAATTAAATAATTCGACTTATCTCTCCAATTGTGCCCCGAAGCCATAAATGAGCAAGCCAACTGATCAGTCTGAAGTAGAAAGTCAACCATGCCGAAACCAACAGGAACACTGCCAGAAATAGAATTTACTAAAAATAGTAAATTCCTGAAGATGCTCAGAATGCCAAGAAGAACATATCACTACGAAGCTCTCTGAAAACCCAGAAAGAATCCACCATTGAATCAACCAACCTCGAGCAAGAGCATCCTTCAAAACAAGAAACCCTAATTTTACCTTCCGAGTAGCCTACGTCTCCGGATAGGCCAACCACACCGAAAATCATGCCTCGAAGGACATTACACTTGAGTTATACTAAGTCTTAACACTTAGCCCTTTTGCAACTTTTCTTCCTTCGAGGTTGAAATGTCGCCTTGGATTATTTTCTTCATCGCTTTGAAATTATTGTGCTCCAGCATTGACGCTCCTCCTACAAAACAAGCAAGGAGAAGGGTATTAGAACACTTCGAATATAAAATCAACTCTTTACTTACCAGGATTTTCATGTTTTGATCTCCAAGGGTTCATCGTTCCTCACTAGCCAACTTCATCCTCAAATTCTTCTTATGCCTTTTAGCCAAATTTCCAAACCCATCTTGCATCTCTGCTTGGGCATTTCATTCGACTCAAGCAAAATGCTTTTCTTATCAGAACTCGAACAAAAAAATATTTTGGCTATCATTTTCAAATTCATCTGCCAAGGCATTTTTAACAACATCATTTATTCCTTGCCTTAGAAAAATTTTTCAAATTTCCCTTAGGAAATTCTCAACCCTGTGCCCATCAAAATATTCACCTTGAAGGCCTCGACAAAGTGTAGAAGACTTTAAAATCCATTCCTCATCAACAATCTTCAATACCCAGAAGAAAATTTCTCTCAGAACGCATCAGATTCATGGGTATGCAACGAACGGGTTCATTTAATTTTCTTGAATTTTTGAACCTTAGAAAATTAATTTTCAACAAAATTTAATCCATTTCTTCAACTCCAGGCGCATTTCCTTGCTCTGACTTGAATTTTTTTTTTTATCAATCCTGCAATGCCAACATTCTTTGACTTCATCACTGGCAAAACTCACACTCTTCAGGAAAATTCCATCATCCTCCAAGTCTAGGCATATTTTGTAAGGAAGAAAAATTTTGTGCCTTAGAAAATTATTTTATCCACCTTCAATCATTCTGCATGAGAAGAAATTTTTATCAACTTACTTAGCACAATTTTCTCCAATGCCTTGGGCGCATTTTACATTTTATGAGAGACATATTTCTTTTTAAATTCCAACGCCTGGCATATTCTTATTCATCACCTGACAATATTCTCCATCTTAAATCCTAGGCGCACTTCATATATCATGGAGAACATTATCAATGCCTAGCATACTTTATCAATTTCACCTTTCCTTGGTGCGTTCAACACATTGAGAGGGATATTTTATTCCAACGTCCTAGGATATTTCTCCATCTTTACCTTAAAATATTATCACACCCTCTAACCTTGCATGGGCGCATTTAGAGGTTGAGAGGGATTTGAATTTCAACATCTTTGACTTCCCTCCCTGAAGTATGGGTGCATTTTGCTAGGGGAACTCCCAATTTTAACGCCTTAGACAATTCGTAGGCCTCTTCACTGGATGGGCGCATGTGGGACCCCCTACTTCCATTTTCCAAACTTAGAATTTTTTTCCAGATGACATTCCCATGAGGGGCGCATTTAAGGGTGGGGACTTCAAATTTAGGATATTTAAAAACTTTCCCAAGCTCTTCATGCAAAGCAAGGCACATTTCACCTTATAATCTTTCACTTTTCATGCCTTAGAATATTTTAGGCTCACCTTGTCTTCCATGGGCGCAAATGACCCCTTCTTGTTTCAATTTGTAGCTCTTAGAATAATTTCCAAGTGACTCCTCAAAAATAAGGTGCATTCACTAGGGTCTACTCCAAATTTGCAATACTTTAAATTTTTAATCACCCTCTTCTCAAATCAAGGGCGCATTTGGAGACTTCTACTTCCATTTTGTGACATTTAGAAAAATTTCAAATTCCTCTTCTCTTTCCAGGCGCATATGGAGGGTGGAGCTTTCACTTTAAGCATTTAGAAAAAGTTTGTAGCTTCCTCTTTGCTCAGGGCGCATTTAAGAGGTTGCACTTTCATTTTTAGTCACTTAGAATAATTTTACTCTCCACTCAACATCCCTCCTTGGGCTAAGGCGCCCCTGACAACATGAACTTCTAGTTCCAATGCCTTAGAAACATTTCTGACTTCATCCTCCAGCTTGGGCACAAATAAGGCCCTCCACTTCCAATTTTCAACACTTTAGCACACTTTTAGCTAGCATACTACCTTGGCAAGGTGGGGCGCATTTCATCCCCTATACTTTCACTTTCAACCACTTAGAGAATTTTCCATCTCTTTTTTGAAGCTGGGGCGCAAATGGAAGGTGGAGCTTCAGATTTCAACTACTTAGAACATTTTCTCCATGGCATCTTCATCCTAGGCGCATATGGAGCCCTAAGGTTTCATTTTAAAGCACTTAGAGAATTTTTATTCTCCACACTTAACTTCAAGGGAGTATTTGGCATGTCGGGCTTCCAATTTTTTTACACTTAACCATTTTTCTATCACTCCAAGCAGCTACGGCGCAAATGAGAGGAGGAGCTTTCATTTTGAGACACTTAGAATACTCTTAGGCCACCTCTTCAACTAAGGCGCATCTGGGGTCTTCTACTTCCAATTTAGAGCACTTAGTGGAATTTATACCCTTTCCTCCAGCTTGGGGCGCATTTCATGGGTGATACTTTCACTTTTTGCCACTCAGAAACCTTTTCCATCCCCTCTCTTGAGCTGGGCGCATTTGAAGGGTCCTGCTTCAAATTTTGTATACTTAGAATTTTTTTTTTAATGCCACTTTCCCTCCAAGGGCGCATTTGACCCCCTGAGCATCAAATTCAATGACTTAGAAATTTTTTAAAGTCCACTCTCCAAGTTAGAACTTCAAGGGCGCAATTGGAGGGGTATGCTTCAAATTTGAACGCTTAGAATATTTTCAAGGTCCTCTCCAAGTTTGGGGGCGCATTTAGGAGTGTGAACTTCCATTCTTCAAACACTTAGAAAGTTTTCATCTGTCTTTGGCCTTTTAAAGCAAGCTTTGATGCTGGACTTGAAAATTTCTCAGTTTTCTCGAATTTCATGCCCTTTTGCCAAATTTAGGGTGATTTTCTCCTGCTAACCCTAATTCACCCTGGTTTTCTATTTTTAGAAAGTTCCTCGAATTTCGTGCTTTCAACTGACTTCTGACTCTAGGAAGCTTGATTTTGCTTTGTTTCGTACCCCGGGACGTGGTTAAGCTGCTAGTGTCTGATGTTTGCCTGTACCTGCTATTTTTAGCAACCTGCTAAAAATAGCAACTGCTCAGAATGCCTTCAAATTTCATGTACTAAATGCCTGAGGTGTGGTGGTCATGGCTGGATGCTGCCTTTGCATGATTGTCTTGTCCTGCCCTTGAATTTAGGAAACCCTAATTTCTCTGCCCAAGCCTGCCAAAAATAGTAAGTGCTTGATTTTCCATTCTCTGCAACTCCGCTTGCCTTGAAATTCGCGCCATGGGATCTTTATCAGCTGCTTGACCTGTTCATACTGATGCTTTGCACTGCCCTGCTACTTTTGGCATGTTTCTGGAAGTGGTTTACTATTTATAGCAACTGCCTGTTTCTGAGACCTCCACAGCTTCGTTTGACTTGAAATTCGAATGACGTGCTCCTCACCACGGACTCAAGGATCACGGCCACGACTTTCTATTTTAGCCTATTTTCCTAAAATGACTTACTATAACAGTAAGTGCCCGCTTGCCTCTCAAATTTTATCAAAGATAGCTTGAGAGATGCTGAATGTGAGTGGCATACACGTTTTTGAAAATTCGGACTTTTACTTTGGGTCCCGAGGCTGGAAACCCTAATTCATCTTGCATGCATATCAAACGATCTCCGTTTGTTCTCGTTTCTGTTGCATTGTGATCAGCTCGTGATTCTGAAGTGCTGGGAGGCGGCTGCCGCGATGCACCTGCTAAAAATAGTAAGTTCTTTAATAAGTGACTATCTTTGTTTGCATGTCACATCACTGCGAAGCTCTCGAAAAACCCACAAAGAATATGCCGACATGCAAAGAAAACCCTGACATGCAAACCCTAAAAATAGCCTCAAAGACTGAATTTTGAAAGTCGTTATCTCGCTTTGCATGTCACATCATCGCGAAGGTCTCAGAAAACCCAGAAGGAATCTCCAGACATGCGTTGAAAAACTCTGCATATAGGCCCTGAAATTGGCTCCGGAAGCTGAACTGCTAAAAATAGTAAGTCCTCGGTTTCAGCTCAAATTTCGCACGCGAGCAGCTTGGTGTGTTCTGAATGCAACATGACTGTCGGAATTTCAAAAATGTTGACGAAACACCTGTAATTGCACACTTACTAAAAATAGTAAGTACTCAGAATCTGACGAAATTTCAGGGAAAACATGCTGGAAACATACTGACATCAACGTTAGTCTCAATTTTCAATTTATTTACCTTACTTGACCTCGGATTGGCTGAAAAGATGGAAACCCTAATTCTATAGACTTGGCCAAATTTCACGCTTAGGCTCACAGACGGGAACGTCCCCAGAAGGCAGACATCAGAAAAAAGACAGAGAGAGAGAGAGAGAGAGACAACCAAAGCCAAAAGACCAGAATGGAGCAAAAATTAGGGGTCCCCATCTAGAATGGGGCGATGTGTGAAAAGGTCACAACAGACCCCTCATTTTGGGTCCCAAAGCTGGAAACCCTAATTTGTCTTGCATGTTGCTCAAATGATCTCCATTTGACCCCGTTTCTATTTCATGTCGCCTTGTTCGTGATACTGAGGTGTTGGGCAACTGCCGAAGTGGCCCTACTAAAAATAGTAAGTCTTCGAAAAAGTGATCAACTCTTCTTGCGTGCCACCTTACTGCGTAACTCTTGAAAAACCCATAAAGAATAACCTGACATGTGCTGAAAAGTCCTGCATGCAAACCCTAAAAATAGCCTTTGAAGATAGTGTTGTGACCTTTTCACACATTGCCCCATCGCAGATGGGGACCCCCTAATTTTCGCTTCATTCGGGTCTTTTGGTTTGGGTCTTCTGGTCTGTCTCTCTTTGGTCTGATCTTTTCTTTCTGTCTAGTGTACTTACCATTTGACCTGGGTTTGAATTTTGGCCAAGTCTGGAGTGTTTCTAGTGAATTAAGGTTTTACGTCTTCAGACTGCTTTGAGGTCAAATACGTTGGTTAGTCAACTTCTGAGCTCAACACTGCTGTTAGAATGCTTTCGGCAAGTTTGCCCTGAATTTTCACTGAATTCTGCTAACTTTCTTTTTTTAGTAGGTGTTAGTTTAGGGTTTGATTTTCTCAGGATTTTCGCATTTTGGCAATTGCATTACATTCTGAACACCTTGAACTCATCCATGGAAAAATTTGAGCAAAAATGAACAGTTTGCTATTTTTAGCAGTACGGCTTCCAGAGCAGATTTCATGGTTTACACGTTAAGTTTTCAGATGCATGTTCGGAGATCTTTTGTGGGTTTTTCGAGACCTTCGCAGTGATATAACATGCAAAGTAGGATGACAACTTTCAGCGCTCAGCCTTCGGAGGACGGTATTAGGGTTTGCATACATAATTTTTTTGTGCATGTCGGCATTTTCTTTTTGGGTTTTCCGAGAGCTTCGCGACGATGTAACATGCGAGGGGAATTGGTCACTTTTCAAAAACTTGCTATTTTTAGCCAGTGCTTGCATGTTGATGATTTTTCTGGGTTTTCCAAGATCTCTTGAGCAGTGTGACATGCAAAATCATTTGATAACCGATCGGTCACTTTTCAACCACTTTCTATTTTTAGCAGATGCATCCTGACAGCCGCCTCCCAACACTTCAGAACCACGAACTGATCGACATGCAACAGAAACGAGGTCAAATAGGGCTCATTTGAGGAACATGCAAGAAAATTAGGGTTTTGAGCTTCAGGACTAAAAATGATGAGTTAGACGTCAAAATGTCCAAAACTGAAGTATCCACCATGATCAGTATCCTTCAGGGAGTTTGCTGGCAAAATTTGGAGGCAATCGGAGCACTTTCTATTTTTAGTAAGGCGTTCCGGACGCAGGCTATAAATAGGAAGTCAATCTCAGGCGCCAGTGTAGACAGGCAAGTTTACCAATGAGGATCATCGCATTCAAATTTCAACTCGAACAGAGCTAAGGAAGTCTTAGAATCAAGCAACTGCTATAAATAGTAAGCCACTCCAAAGCATGCCAAGAATAGCAGGTCATCACGAAATCTCAGTATGAACGGGTCGAACCTGCGATGAGGACCCCTTGGCGCGAATTGCAAGACAAACGAAGTTGCAGAGAAAGGAGAATCAGACATTTGCTATTTTTAGCAGGATGAAATGGAGAAATTAGGGTTTCCTAAAATCAAGGGCGGAACAGGACAATCATGCAAAAGCAGTATCCAGCCACGGTCGTTACACTTCAGGCACTTAGTACTGGATCGGTTTTTGAGACCACACCAACACAGAATAAAAGTCTCCTTCAATCCGACGCCTTTATCCTCTCTTGAACAGCATTCAAAGACGCTAAGATTAAGTAGTAAGATCATGCTTTCAACCCAAGGTTCCTTGAGTGCTAATAGGCTCGGCTTTGGTTCTCGAGGTGATATTGCTGGTATCAAGGGACTTACAGAATTGTTCGGCGGTTGACAGCAGACAGCTGACTAAGGGTTTTCATGTAATTCGAATGATTTAGCAGGTGAGCACGGGATTCCTAATACTAATCGGAAATGTGCGGAAAGTAAAAGGGGGTTTAGGGCCTAAGAAACTAACATTCTATTCTAAATGCAGGATATGTGGAGCTTCGTTTCAATAGACTTCAACCGGATTTCACCTAGCCTCCGTCGGACAGCCTCAGCAAAATTGGTGCAATCTTCAAGGGAAATAGCAAAAGATGTTCAAATTATGAATTAACATGCATACGCCATCAGAACGACGCATATAAGCATATAAATCACAACTGAAGTTAAACTCAAGGTAATGTCCAGTTGACCACACAAGGCGAACTTATCATCAACAAGCCGCTAGTGGTATGGAGTAAAGCGAAGCTATCTCAATGAAACACCACACATCAAAGTAAGCTACTTGCATGAATTTAAACTACTTGGATACGAAAGGAAGAAGAAACCTTGCTAGCATTTCATGACAAGACTAATTCCATCATCAATGAAAAGATCTATTATCATAAAATGTGTTACACAACAATCTCCTCAAAAGTTTTCAAAGGGAAAACTTTCTTTCTTCTCCAAATGATGCAAAATGCTCTACAAAGCTACACTATCTAGCTCTAATGCTCTCTCAATGTCTACTCTGATTCTAACTTTCTAATCTAATGTCTTACAAATGAGGGGGACTCCCCCTTTTATAGCTAGCCAAGTCCCAAAGGACGGCTAGGGTTACAATCAATAGAGTGGCCAGAATCGCGGCTACCCTCAACCCCAACAATATTGTTCTAAAACCCACACAGAGAGGTGGGGTAATAAATGCGCCATAATGTTCCACCATCATCCTTCTAGAAGATTCCGTTTGTAGACGCGTTCACACCGTTCTCGATCTTCTTTCTTGGCGCTGCTCTTTGATTTCTTCCACTTGAGGGTCTTCATTCTTCTTTTCACCTTGAGCCTTGAAAATGTTTCTTCAACACTCAGCCATTTTCTTGCAACTTTTTCTTCCTTCGAGATTGAAACTCATCTTCATCGTGCCTCCACTTCAAGTCATCGACGCTTGGCCTCAACATTTCTCCTGCAAAACAAGCAAGGAGAGGGGTATTAGAATACTTCATGATATAAACTTAACTCACTTACCTGATTTTCGCGCTCCAACTTTCAAGCGTTCATCGCCAACCACTAGCCAACCTCTGCCTTCTTCATGATTCTTCATGCCTTAGCCAAATTTCCATCCTTGAGAACTTCATTTTACCTGCTGGAGCTCCGTCAACCTTGATTTTATCCACCTCTGGCTTAAGTAAACTATCTTCATGAAGGATTTAAGCAAATTCACCCAGGCAGTTTCTTTCAAGTTCATCGTATGGAGAATTTCATCTTGAAAACACATTCTCCTCACACTTGCCTT
>VDFB02061915.1:0-17383 GCA_007258455.2 Sequoia sempervirens | reverse complement strand
TTTGAAAAAAATATATTTAGAATCTACATACAAAATTCCACAAATCACTAATTTGCATCATCTTCAAATTCCTCGCGGTTTAGTCACTATAGGTGCCTGAAAGTGAAGATTTAGTTAGAAAAAATTAGTTCAGTGTCTAGTTTGGCCAAAAATTGTAAACTAGTATTGTGGGATCACCCTATAGTAGATTATTTAAAATTATCTTCTCAGATGTGACCTATTACAATTGAAGAAAAAAATCATTGAAAGAGTTTCCTTACTCCTTTGCAATGAAGAGCCTTATGTATGCAATGCTTTGCACAAGACCAAACATTGCCCAAGTAGTGGGAGTGGTCAATAGGTATATGGTCAAATCAAGAAAAAATTATTAGTAGGTAGTAAAAAGGATTTTCAGATATCTGAAGGATGCATCAAACCATGTATTCAAGTTCAAAGGAGAAAATGCACAATTACAAGGATATGTTGACTCAGACTTGGCTGGTGACTTAGATCAAAGATGATCTACAACAAGGTATATTTTTACATTTGTAGGAGCAACATTCATTTGAATTTCTAGGTTGTAGAAGGTGGTGGTTCTTTCCACTACTGAAGCAGAGTATATTGCAATCACAAAAGGAGCTAAGGAGATGTTGTGGCTATAACAGATATTATCTAAATTGGGTAGCAAACAATGGGACTTCATATAGTATAATTAAAACAGAAGTGTAATACTTTTAGAAAAAAATGTAGCTTTTCATTCATTAATGAAGCACATAGATATTCAATATCACTTTATTTGAAGTGTACTTGAACAAGGTAAGATAAAGTTGGAGAAGATTCATACCATTCCAAATCATGCAAATGCATTTACTAAAGTTGTTTCAAAAGATAAGTTGGAGTTTCACAGCGCTTCTCTTGGTCTAGTAAACATGTGACAATAGGCCTTGGAAAGTGAATGAGATCTCTAAGCATTTCTATTTACAACATGGATTGGACTTCAACTAAGAGATTATTCCAATGCAAAGTCTGATCCTTCATTTTTCTAACGTTTCATCTCCATTGGATGTGAAGCGGGTAGGTTCTTGGACTATGTCTTCATTAACGAGTCTCATAAATGGGTGATGGGTGCTTACTCTAGGTATGCATGAATTAGTATCTCATAGAGATACTGGACTATTTTGTACAATTTTATTACTACAATTAATCAACAAAAGGACAAAACCACTTTCCTATGGATGTAGCCATTTTGGTGAACCACATTAATTTCTTATGTTTGTGTGTGTGTTATTTTTTCTTTGTTTATATTGTTGCAAGTTTTAGGCGTTTATTTATCTATCTTATTTTTTAACAATAACATGATTGATGAAGGAGACATGCCACAACTAACATGTAAATATATAAAAATATAAACATTAATAATTATAATTATCAATCACTCTCTTTTAAAAATTTCGTAACTATAAAAGAATTGTCATCCAAATGACAACTCTCTTTTAAAAACTTTGTAACTATAAAAGAAGTGTCATCCAAATGACAAGTCTCTTTTACAAAGTTTATAACTATAAAAGAATTGTCATATAAATGCTATCTCCACTCCACTAAATAACAAAAACTTAAAATAAAAGATAATTTGTTTATTTATGAACAAGGTTGGCCATATCAATAGACACTAAGATGGGCAAGAACTAATAAAAGTAATGAGATATAATTTTTACAGATATAAAAATATTAATAATAATGGAGCTCTCATATTTGTTATGTAATTTAATACATCCAACCTATACTATTGACACCAAAAATATACCACCACTAAGATGCTACTCCCTAATTTTTAAGGAAGATGTAATTAAAAATAAAGAATTGAGAACATGGAACAAAATGGAAGATTAAAAAACAAAAAAAAAATTATTCATCAACAAATTACAATTTTATAGGTGTAGAAGACTCAACAATCTTCCTACAAAATAGCTAATACAATTGACAAGTAACTGAAATGATTGACACCAAGTTGTCACTATTGATAGCAAACTAAATCTAGTGACACCAAATGGGCCTCTTGACAGCTATGCACAATTCTATTATTGACTTATTCATTTATGTTGGAGCATTAATTCGAACACCCCTTCTTAATGCTACAACACTAAACTAACTAACTACAAAATAATATAGGAAATACATTTTTGAAAACAATTCTTGAACCAATAAGAATTCTTTAAGCTTCTCCCCAACTACAGGTATAGTCATCTAGCTATCATCCAAATTCCCAACATCATTGGACACCATTTGGACATGAAGTGTCTCATCACCCTTGTAAAGGTATGATTTTGAACTTTCAGATTTCAAATAACCTCTGAACTATTGGAAACCAATCCTCACATGTATGTCTCATAACCCCAATGAGGTATAGTTTATTCGATTCACAAGCATCTCAGACTATTGAGCATCTATCTATGCTCTACTGCATCCCTCTTTATCCTTGAAGTGATGGCCTCTTCAAAATAAGACAAGTGCATCTTCAATGAAATCATCATCACTATAAACATCTGGTGGTTTTTTTTTTAAGACCTCATCACACACGATAGTTTATGCATTGATTATTTGACACCGCTCAAAGCAAAAAGGTTCCATGAAGTTTCAATGCCTACACAAATAAGAATGGAAACAACCTACAAAACACTACTAATAAACAAAGATCTCCCTCTACAATATATCGCAGCTCCCTTACAGCAGAGGTTTGGCTGCTCACACTAGGAACAACGCTTATCAATCTTCTTTAACAAAATAGCAAATTGGACACAGAGACTCGCAGCAATAAACTGCCCATTAGCTCTGATACCAAATTTAAAACAGAGAACAAAGAACAGAATTAAAGATAAAAAATTAAAAAAACTTAATTTATTCATCAGCAAATTACAATTATAAGTGCAGAAGGCTCAACAGTCTTCCTATAAAATAGATAATACATTTGACAACTAACTGAAATGATTGACACCAAACTGTGACTGTTGACATCAAACTAAATCTAGTGACACAAAACTAGACAGCTATGCACAATTCTGTTATTGACTTATTCATTTATGTTGAAACATTTATTCCAACAGATGTGATGTTTGGTAACTGGCAATGACCTTAAGATAGGATGATAAATGGAGGATTCGAGCTAAGTGAACAAATGAGGATCATAAATTAAAAATAATAATAATAATTGAGATTGCTATAAAAAAAAATGAAACTAAATGGACAATTAAAGCTTACTCAACAAATATGTGTTGAATATCATAAACTTGATATGTGGATGTCCATATAAGAAAGGATTCCAAATATCTCAATGGCCAAATCCTTGCTTTGGGACAGGCATATAAATATCATTATACATCTCATTTACGAGAAGACGTTTGAGAGGATTTTCCTAAGATGAGACAAGAACCCCATATACAAGAGCCAACTAGATATTAAGCCCCTTCAATTAATGACTTAGTCTGTTATAGTTAATGGGAGGGAATGGATCATTAATTACTAATTGCTCTGTAAGCCTAAGGAAAAGTGCAAGAAGTGTAATTCAAAGCATTGAAACTATTGTTCGTTGGTGACGATGTAATATATTATTTAATAAAATTAAAGTTCTTGAAATCTGATCTCTTTTATGTATTTGTATTCTTCATTGATTGATACTAGTGGTTTCATTTACACAACAAAGTAAGAGGCTAAATCTTGGCAATTGGATAGGATGTCTAGTCCATACAATTAGTGATGTTCAGATCTACATAGTCTTTTCTTTTCATGAGTTTTATATTAAATTTATATAATTATTTTGTTATTTGATATGGGAGCAGAGTTTTAGATTGAAATGTTTTCAATTGAGAATTAAGAATTAAGAGATATTTATTTATGTCAAATTTGTCTGAGATACGATCCCCACCTCATCCATGATAATATCAGAATCAGCAAAATTTGATCTCTAATAAACTCATTTAAACCACTTAATACCATTAATACCATCAATAATCTAGAAACCCATCATTTCAATTTTATTAAGAAGACAAATCTTTCTCATCTATGAGTGATATAATGGTATGGTATGCAAACTCCCGAAAGAAAATTTGGAGAAATGGTCCGAGCATATTGACATTCAGTTTTCCCGACGATAATCAACAATGAATACAACAATAAAAATATGGGTGGATCAACACATACACTACACTGAGGAAATAATTTTACAGTTTACTACACAACCATACGAACGGTTGGATTTGTATACAGAAGTGAGATGTTACCATATTAATCATCGAGTGTTGTTAGTTTTGTTTGTTCTATTTTGACAGTTTTAGTTTTAGTTTTTTGTTTGGATAGTTTGGTAAAACAATTTAACTACTTTATCTCTGCTTTTGATGTACTTTGTTTGTTCAGATTGAATACAATTTTAGAGCCTTTTTTCTATGTTATTTATCCTGGCCTGATAGTGATATCAGAGCACAGGATTTACATCTATTTCCCTATCAAATTTTCATTTCATAAATTCCTATTAACATGCAAGGAGACAATGCCTGTCTGTTATGAAAGAGGCATTTTTCAATTTAAAAGAAATGTTTGTCTTCTCTCTTTTAACTGTCCAAGGAGTGCCTGTTGTTGAAATTGTCAAGGTGAAATCTATCTTCTATTATTTATCTCTTGTCACAAAGATTCTTATCTTACCTTTTCATTTCACATCTAAGCATGAAAAATTAAATAGTCTTGATTCTACAATTTGTGCAAGTTGTGGTGTATTTTTTTTTTAAATTCACAATGCAATCTGTTATATCCATAGTTTACATACTCTCCAATTACTCTCCGAGTAGCCGAGTAATCTCCAAAAAAATGGCATGCCAAGTAATTTCTGCTTTTACTCGTGGGCAGTATGCAGATAGATTTTCTTCCGTCATATTATTGAGTAATCACCACTAGCTCGCAAAAAACCCACAAACTTGGCGTGTTTGTGTGTGTATAGATATGTTTGTGTGTGTATATGCATACAAACTTGGCATCCTGTGTATGTTTATAGATATGTATGTGTGCACAGTGCAGTCCTGAGTATACACATACATAAATATCCACACACATTTGCCGAGTATTTTCCGAGTATTTGTCGAGTATTTGCCGAGTTTTTCCCGAGTCAAAATATTTGGGATTGCTGAGTACTCTCCGATTCTGAGTATGTAAACTATGGCTATATTAGGGGAAATATTAGCTAGAAAAGATAATTGGATAGAATGTTATAGGAAAAAAGAAAACACACTCATTGTCAATTATCTATAGTGTAATATTTGTGATGGAGATGACCAACCTACAACACCTACTGCTGCAAAAGAAAAAGAAGTTTGACTGTATGAAAATTCAAAGGCCTTGGCTTTGATAAGGGCTTCTGTCAATGGAGATGTGTTTAGACATATACAAGGGTGTAAATTTTCTTGAGATTCCCTTCAAAAATTGAGATATCTATATGATTTGCATTTTGAATTGGAGTTTATTCAATTACAATTGAAGTTATTCAATCTTGAATCGAAGAATGGAGATGTTATGAGTTTGGCTTTGGAAATTTGAGTCATAAAACAAGATGTTGATGTAGCCGATGGGAAAGTTGACATTTATCTCACAACCTTCACAAAGGTCTTTCCTTCAACACATTCCACATATTTGGAGTCCCTTTAAGCAAGTAACCAATTGAAGACCATCACTTTTGATCAATTAGTTGAAAAGTTGGTAGATTGTGAAAAATATTTTGGAAGAAAAAATGATAACATTAGTAAAAATGTTTATCTTGCCCACCACAAAGACAAGCCTCCTAATAAGAACTCTTCTAGAGGTGTTTATAATGATAGAGGAAATGGTAGATGCAACAATAGAGAAAGAGGAGGTGCATATGGTAAAAGCCACTCCCAACACGACAACCAAAATGATAGACACCACTTACATATTATAAAAGATGTGGTCGAAAATGTAGTCATGAAGCACATGAATGCAAACTTTCATGGGGTAAGATAGAAAATTCCTTTAAATAAAAAGATGAAATACATAATGATGACAAAACTTCAGGAGCAGGGGATTTTGTATGTGGTAGGGATAATGATCAATATGTGCTTTATGTTTCATATTTTTCCTATTATGATTCATTTAATACTTCATGGTCTAATGATTGGGTGTTAGATATTGGAGCCACACATCATATGACATTTCAACGTTATTATTTTGAAGAATTTCATGACGATGTTTGTCGTACAATATATTTGGCAGATAAATCAAGCCTCAAGCTTGTAGAAAAAGGAACCATTAGGCTCAAATTGCCTAGCCTTCCAAATTTTGTACTTCATGATGTTTTGTATCTTCCTCAATTGCAACATAATTTATAGTCATTAGTATTGATTCGACAACAAGGCCACTACACTTTGTTGGAGATGAACAAGTGGTTGTTAGAAAGAAGTCAAATAAGCAAGTTGTATTTACTAGTTGTGAGGTCAGAAAGTTATAAAAAATTCATGGCAATTAAGCCCTTTCTAGGAGTTTCCTATATCTTACTGAAGAAGGTAATTTATCTCCTAGTCTTTTATGGTGTGCGAGATTTGGACATGTTAATTATGATAGCATTCATATCATCCAAAAGAATGGTATTGCAGGTTTTCCTACTTTGCCTAACTTGAAAAAAGTGAAGCTTGTATTCATGCAAAACAACATAGAGATTCTTTCCCTCACTCCACTTGGCAAGCACACAGAAAATTGTAACTCATACATTCTGATTTATGTGATCTTTTACCGACCAGTTTTGCTGGAGTATATAAGTATAATTTTATGTTGCTCATTGATGATTATAGCTGCATGACATGGATTTATTTCTTACAGCAAAAATTTGAAGCTTTTGAAACTTTTAAGAAGTTTCGCATTATTATTAAAAATCAAGCACAACCTCAAATTGGTACTCCTTGAAATTACAATGGTGGAGAATTTACTTCCATAGTTTTTGAGGATTATCTTCCTCAACATGGGATTCAACGTCATCTCACTATTCTAGGTACTCCTCAACAAAACGGTTGTTGAAAGAATGAATAGAACTATCATGAATATGGTTTGAACAATTTTATATTTCAAAGGCATTGAGTTACATTTTTTGGTAGAAGCAGCAAGGATAGTAGTGTATCTTCACAATAGATCTCCTTTATCTGCTCTTCACCAAGCAACTCCACATGAAGTTTGGTTTGGTTATCCTCCCTCTGTTTGAAATCCTCGCATTTTTGGCTCCACTTATTATTCCTTTGTTCCAAAGGAGAAAAGAAGTAAGTTGCATCAAATAAGTTATAAATGCATATTTCTTGGCTATTATATATCTTCAAAAGCCTATAGGTTGTATGATAAAGTTAACAATAAAAATTTTATTGCACAAGATGTGTTTTGTGAATATTTCAAAAATGATGCAAATATTGATTGCCAGTTAAAATAGATTGACAAATTTGCTAAGTTTCTTGCTTGGAATGAATATCCATTTGAGATTCCTCAATATGAGGGGGAATAAGTCATTTAGAACCATGTTTGTTGGATCCATATATAAAACCTCTATCTCAAGATGTCCCAACTCAAGATACTCCATCTCAATATATGCAAGAAGAAATCACCTCTAATGATGATTTCCAATATTTTGATGACCATAGGAGTTTAGAACAATTAGCCACTAATGGAGCTTTTAGTCAAGAAATGGAAGCACCTTTGGTTCACCCAAAACCTTCCCATAGGTGGGCCAAATAACTCCAACAAACTTTGAAAGATTTAAGACCTAAAGAAATAGGAAAAATGTGGGCCAAATAAGTCCAACAAACTTTGAAAGATTTAAGACTTGAAGAAATAGGAAAAACGGGTACAAGAAGTTCTTACAAAGCAAGGCAACACAGTCAATCTTCTATTCCAGGTAACTTGGAGTCTATTGATGAACTCAATATCACAATGAAATCAAAACCAACTTCCTATGAAGAAGCTAAGGATAAGCTATGCAAAATGAGTATGACGCTCTTGTAAAAAATGGCACTTGAGAGTTGGTTGATTCACCACTTGGTTGTAAACCTATTGGTTGGAAGTGGATTTTTAGAAACAAATATAAAGCAGATGGCTCACCTGACATACATAAATCTTGACTTGTTGCCAAAGCTTATGCTCAAAAAGAGGGCATATATTATGATAAAAAAATTGCACCTACAACGAAATGGACTACCATTCATGCTTTGTTGGCTCATTTGACACAATATGGGTGGAAAGTTTATCAAATGGATGTCAAAACTGCATTTTTGAATGGTGATCTAGAAGGAACAGTATATATGACTCAACCAAAAGGATATGTAGTCAGTGGTAAAGAACACCAGGTATGCAAGCTCATAAAATTATTATATGGTTTAAAGCAAGCCCCCGAGCCTGGTATGAAAAACTCACTAAGCATGTCTTGAAGTTGAATTTCAAGCATTTTAAATTTGATGATGCAACTCTTTTTATTAAGAGGGTTGGTAGAATTGTTGTCTATCTTGTTGTTTATGTGGATGATTTATTTCTCATTGGTAATACTAAATATTATAGTCAAAATGTGAAAGACCAATTGAAGCAAGCATTTGAAATGACTGATTTGGGTCATCTTCATTACTACATGGGTATTGAGGTAATTCATCAACCCAAGTATATCTTCATCACCCAGCAAAAATATATTGGTGAACTTCTCACTAAGTTTGACATGGCTGACTGCAAACCACTTAGTACTCCAGTGGAGCAAAATTTGAAACTCACATCCACTGAATCTATAGCATTGGTTGATGCCACTCCATAGAGGTAACTTGTTAGTAGTTTGATTTATGCAACTACTACCCATCCAGATATTTCTTTTGCTGTTGGGGCACTCTCTAAATTAATGAAACAACCTAGAGAAAATCAGTGGTTAGCAGCCAAACGTGTTCTTCGATATTTGAAAGGCACTCAAAACTATGGGCTCAAATACTCCAAGGTCACACACTACTCATTGCTTGGATATTCTGGTTCTGATTATGCATATGGTTTGGGAGTTGACAAATCTACATCCGGTTTCTTAATGCATCTTGGGTCTGAAGGTATTTCTTGGAAATCTAAAAAGCAACCAGTCCCAACTCTATCTTCTGCAGAAGCCGAATATATGCAGCCTCTAAGGCAACTCAGAAAATTTTATGGCTTTGAAGAATTCTTGCAGATTTACAAGAACAATAAGGTTAATAAGTTTCATCCACACCACTCTTTGATGATCAATCTGCAATCAAAATAGAAAAAAAAATCAGCCTTTCACGATCGAACCAAAAACATCAACACCAAGTTTCATTTGATTCGGTACCATGTGAAAGATGGCAATGTCCAACTCAAATATTGTCCCACTTCAAATCAGCCCAGGATATTCTTACCAAACCTCTTCGATGAAAAGAGTTTGAGAAATTCAGAGGAATGCTTGGTTTAAACCCTTCAAATTAAGGAAGGATGTTACCATATTAATCATCAGGTATCGTTAGTTTTGTTTCTTTTGTTTTGATAATTTTATTTTTAATTTTCTGTTTGAATAGTTTGGTACTCTGTTTGTTCAGATTGAATAAAATTTTAGAGCTTTTTTCTGTATTATTCATCTTGACAGTGAGAGGATGTCCATTTCAGCAACCTACAAAGAGAAATGAAAACAAATGCAAAAAAAAATAGCTATTGTCGATGACAAAGACAATATCACTACGTTCATTTTGGCAACGAGTGTTCAATTGGTACTTCTGGTTCACGATTTCGACATACTGTTGTCAACGGGGTAGAGGCAGGATTTCTCAACGACAAAAGAACCAGTTTAGCATCTAAATTTGGTTCGTAGCAAGGATGGCTAATTGTCCTGCGTAGTGAGGGTGAGGCAAGTTCAGAATTTATAAAAGATCGTTACCAATGAACGAATTGAATAGAGAAATGTCAATTGATGAAGAATGGACACATGAAGGTGAAGATTTTAAGCTCGCCCTGTTCTTTAAATCAACTAAGTAACAATTTATGCAGGAGAAAAATGACTACTTACAGTTATAGGAAAAATTTAACATTCACGAGAAAAAAAACACCATAACTCATGACTCAAGCGATGAACACATAAAATAATGCAGATTAACTGAGAGTTTTCATTTGTATTGCTAAGAAGTTTGCAGACATATACACTGTCTTTTCCCCACTTTTCTTTTCAGAAAGAGCAAAGGAGACTCTATCTATATAGAGCGACACAATTCATAAAGAAATCCTAAAACACAGCTTTTAAATCTACTTTAAAACTCCTAAAAATATATTCAAAACAAAAAAACTAAACCGGAAATCAGCCTTGGTTTCTCCTAGGAGCATATTAAATATAAAAAAATACATATATAAAATAAACTCTCGTGAACTGCTACTTTAAAAGAAGATGCAGCATCATTTATACAAGAGAGAGAACAAAAGCCAATTGATGAGGAATGAACAGATGAGAGACTCCAAACGTCTGAGGGGATTTACAAAAGAATGTGCTAATAGAAAAATTAAAGAGGAGAAGAGAGAACAGAACAACAGAGGAAAGATTGCTGCAAGACTCATCACATTTATTCTATCACATATACATATGCAGCAGAAAAATGACTACTTACAGTCATAGGAAAAATTTAACAGTCACGAGAAAAAAAAACACCATAACTCATGACTCAAGCGATGAACACATAAAATAATGCACATTAACTGAGAGTTTTCATTTGTATTGCTAAGTTTGCAGACATATACACTGTCTTTTCCCCACTTTTCTTTTCAGAAAGAGCAAACGAGACTCTATCTATATAGAGCGATACAATTCATAAAGAAATCCTAAAACACAGCTTTTAAATCTACTTTAAAACTCCTAAAAATATATTCAAAACAAAAAAACTAAACCGGAAATCAGCCTTGGTTTCTCCTAGGAGCATATTAAATATAAAAAAATACATATATAAAATAAACTTTCGTGAACTGCTACTTTAAAAGAAGATGCAGCATCATTTATACAAGAGAGAGAGAACAAAAGCCAATTGATGAGGAATGAACAGATGAGAGACTCCAAACGTCTGAGGGGATTTACAAAAGAATGTGCTAATAGAAAAATTAAAGAGGAGAAGAGAGAACAGAACAACAGAGGAAAGATTGCTGCAAGACTCATCACATTTATTCTATCACATATACAAAATAAATCAACAACTTTTTATAATTATGCTAGTTATGGTGACAGCTAATTAGAGCTGATCAACAACAAACTGAATATCTAATGACAGCAAACACAAAGACATTTCCAATTTCTTTTATACATATGTTCAATATCTGATCACACCTATTTAAGTTGAAGCGTATATTCCAACACCCCCTCTTAATGCTACAACATTAAATTGAATAACAACAAAACAATAAGGAATACATTATGCAGAAGTTGTTCTTTGAAAACAGTTTTCAGACCAGTAAGACTTCTTCAAGTTGCTCCCAAGTATAGGTATAGTCACCTAGCTATCATCCGAATTCCCAACATCATTGAGGACCATTTGTACATGAAGTGTCTCATCACCCTCATAAAGGTATGATGCTGAACTTCCATATTTTGGATCCCCCTTTGAACTATTGGACAACAATCCTCGCATGTATGTTTTAACCCCAATTAGATATAGTTTCTTCGATCTACAAACACCTCAAACTATTGAGCATCTAAATATTCTCTACTACATCCTTCACTGTCCTCAAAGTGTTGGTCTCTTCAAAATAAGACAAGTGTCTCATCTTTAATGAAGTTATCATCACTACCAATATCTAGTGGTTTTTCTGCTGGCCTCATCAAACACAACAGTCTATGCATTGATCTTTGACACCGCCCAAAGCAAGAATCTTCCACAAAGTTTTAGTGCCTACACAAATAAGAATTGAAACAACACACAAAACACTACTAACAAAGAAAGATCTCCTTCTGCAATATATCACAACTCTCTTTTTATTTATTTATTCTATTATAGAGATTTGGCTGTGTAGTGTCGAAAAATGTCGTCGTGTACATTTTCACACTTAATCTAGAAATAATTAAAGATAAATTGGACTTGATATCACCTTGATCTAGTGTTGTGATGTGTTTTACACATCCACATTAGGTTGTGGGCCCTCTTAAAGCTAAATAAACCCAACTTTTCCTTAATTTAGTGTTGTAAAATGTATTTATTTACACCTTCACATTAAATTTAGGAGGCTTGTAAACTAAGGTGGACCTAATCTAGTGTTGTAATGTGTTGAACACTTTCACATTGGATTTGGGGCCCTTTTTAGCTGAAGACCCAATTTTTCCTTAATTTAGTGTTGTAAAGTGTATTTATTCACACTTTCACATTGAATTTTGGGCCCTTCTTGCATTTATGATCTTAATATCATCATTAATAGGCCCCTAAGATCCTATATTGTGCATCCCAAGGAATATTTTAACCAAAATCCTAACATAGACCTCAAATAAACCTAATTTCTTAACTCCTCGATACTTTCTCTCTCCAAATAGGGCCCTGTGAGACCCATACGCCACCTTGGGCATATGAGTCCCACCCAAGTGGGACCCATATGCCACAAATGGCGTATGAGTCCCATTTGGCCTTTTAAGGTTTTGAGCAGGAAAAATGGGTTTTAAGTTCAAATTTCATGAATGTCGGCCTGTGGGATCCAATTAACGGGATATTAGATGGATTGCCTATAAATGAGGTATCAAATCATTATTTCAATAAGCCCACATGATATCAAATCAAGCACTCAAGAGTTAAGCATTCCAAGACTTTACAAAATCATCTTGAGAGTATTCAAGATCATTTGTAAGGTATTGAAGAGCATATTTCTTCATCAATTGTTGCAACAATTCAAGATCCATCGTCATGTGAAGATTATCAAGCATCAAGCATGTTGTTGAGCTAGTGTTGTAATGTAGCATTAAAGATCCAAGATTAAGCATTGTTCTACACTTATTTCAAGGCCTAGATCTACATCCTTCATGGCCATTTCATATTGAATTGTACATTTACAAGACATCATTTACAAGGCATCATTCAAAGTATTGTTGTTCATGTTTCATATCCCATATTTCATGTTTCATGTCCTTGTTTCATTGTTTCATCATTTGGTTTAATTACCTAAAAGGGGTTTGACCAAGCCAAACCCCTATTCACTAACAATCAACAAGTTTTTCTTCTCTTTACATGTGTGATTGCAAATCTAGGTGTCTTGGAGCATGAAGGATCATTGAAGATTACGTTACAAGCTTGGAGAAAGTTGTTGGAGTTGTCCTCTCACTTGCAAGTTGCTATCTTCACAAAAAGGTCATCTACAGGTCTGAAATCAAGGTTTCAGACCCGGAAATCAATTGGGAAGGACAGAGCAGACATTGAAGACCAGACTCAGACTTTGAAGTTCCAAAAAACCCGAACTGGACTCATACGCCAATCCTGGCATATAAGTCCCAGTTTAGGTCACTTTTTCAGATTTTTGTAGTTTCAGATACCCTTTTACCATAAACCTGTTTCAGACCAAAAACCCTGATCTGGGACTGATACGCCCAAACTGGCGTATGAGTCCCATTAGGCCTAAATTTTAGGTTATTCAGCATTTCAGGATTCCATTCAATCTCTCTCAGGTTTCCAAGTGCTCCTCTGTACATTTCCAGTTTGCTATTCTAATTTATTTGCATTTATAGTTCATTTAGTGAATTTTTATGCATCATTGAGTTCAAACATTAGATCTTGCATTTCATACATTTTTCGAAGCCCTAGCTTAGTGGTGAACCCCTCATTAGTTTATAATCAGTCCCTAGAACAACCCTATTGCAAGATCTCTTTCTCCTTTTTACACTTGAGGTTGAGATCTCTAAGGTTTTGTTCTTGAATGAAAGTGTTGGAGTTTTGTTATTCTAGGTCTCAAACCCTAGAACCCAAACAAAAATTCTTCCTTACAGGCTGTTCACACTAGTAACAACACTTATTAATCTCTTTAACAAAACAACAGTAGCTCCTATCACTATTCAGTGAAATTTTTTATGGATATTCTCCTAATAGCTACACTACATGGGAGACGCAAAATTATCGTGGCTCTGATACCATAATAGAAAAATTAAACACAAGAAGAGAAAACTAAAGAGAATAGAACAACAGAGGAAAGATTGATGCTAGATTCACCACATCTATTCATCAAATACAGTTACATATTTATAAGTACATCATAAATCAACAACTCCCTATAATTATACTAGTTATGATGACAACTAATTGAAGGTGATCAACAAGAAACTAGATATCTAATGACAACAAACAAAAACTAACAAACACATTTCAATCTTTTTCACACATGTTAAATGTTTGATCAAACCTATTTAAGGTGAAGAGTATTCCAATATGTGCATCAGTGAGGACAGGAGTGTTAATGAATTTATTGTAATATAAATGAAAAAGAGATTGCAAAAAATAAAACTCAAACAATTCAACAATACAAAAACATGAAACACGGATTTATAGTGCTTCACTAATTTGGCTACATCCACTTTTAAGCAAGAGAATTCTAATTAATATTTCTAATGTTCAAATACAAGCTACAACAGCATAAGTACATCAGCAATTACATAATGCCAATTACATTATCCACTTTGGATAAGGCATTCGAAAAAGAGAATATGAAGAGACAATGCAATTGGAGGGAAAACTAATTTGACCGTTGGGCTTCAAAATCCAACAATCTCCAATTTGAAGTCCAACGTCTACTGCAAAACTCAAAGATATTTCCCCACTTCACCCCTATTGTCACATCTTGATAATGTCGAGAGAAGTCAGGTACAAAACTCGAACTTCTCCCGTGGTACTATCTTTGTCAAAGCATCTGCCGAATTGACCTTTGTGTCAATTTTCTCCACTTTTAGCTTACCTTCTTCAAGAACATTCCAGATGAAATGATAACACAACTCAATATGCTTAGTCTGATTATGAAAGGCTGAGTTCTTTGCCAAGTGAATAGCGTTGTTGCTATCACAAAAGAGAGCATAAACATTTTGTTTGGAACTGTTGACATGGTTTTGAGACCGCCAACACGTAATAAAGTCTCCCAACGGACGCTTCTATCCTCTCTTGAACAAAGTATTCAAGATGCTAAGATTGCAGTAAGATCATGCTTTCAACTCCAAGGTTCCTTAAGTGCGAATAGGCTCAGTTTGGCTCGATGTGATATTGCTGGTATGTCAAGGGGACTTACACAATTGTTTGACAGTCAACAGCAGCAGACTAAGGGTTTTCACGTAATTCGAAGGATTTGGCAAATGAGCACAAGTTTCCTAAAGCTAACCGGAAATGAACTGAATTTAAAAGGGTGTAGGGCCTAAGAAGTTTATCTTCTATCTAAGGACGGGACGTGGGATCAATCTTGACAGACTTCGACCAGACTCTGCTCCGCCTCACGTCGGACAACTTACACAAAGTCGGTGCAATCTTCAAGGGAGTGACAAAAGGTTTTCAAATTATAACTCAACATGTAAGCACCATCAGAACGACGCATACAAACACATGAATCACAATCGAAGTTAAGTTTGTAAAGTTTTCCAGTTGACCACACAAGGTAAACCTGCCGTCAGCAAGCCGCTAGTGGTATGGATAGAAATGAAGTTGCCTCAATTAATACCACAAGTCCACAACTAACATCTACTTGCATGAAAGTGAAAACTACTTTACTTTAAGCTACTTCAAGATGCTACGTGAATTGGAAGGACGAAGAAGCCTCAACAACTATTCACAACAAAGAAGAATTCACCATCAATGAAAATTCTTTTATTATGAAAGCATACATGACAACTTCTTACAAAGTATCCAAAGGGAAGACTTTCCTTCCTTTTCAATCTAAACTATACTATCAACTATCTAATTGCTCTCTACTCCTCTAAGCTCTGCCTCTGCCTCTAAATCTAATCTCTAATGAATTACAAATGAGGGGGACTCCCCCTTTATATAGCTAGCCAAGTCCCAAAAGACGGCTAGGGTTACAATCAATAGAGTGGCCAGAATCGTGCCACCTCAGCCCTAAACAATATTGCCCTAAAAACCGCCACAAAGGAGAGTGGGGTAATAAATGCACCATAATGTCCACCATCATCCTTCTAGAAGATTCCATTTGTAGCGCGTTCACACTGTTCTGATCTTCTTTCTTGACTTTGTTCGAGCTTCCATCCTTTCTTCATCTTGAGTTTTGAAAATATTTCATCTTTGTCACTTGAGCTAACACTTAGCCAATTTCTTGCAACTTTTCTTCCTTCGAGGTTGAAACTCATAACTTTATCTTCTTCCAAGGGTTGAGATGTCATCTTGAATCACTTGCCTCATCACTCTAAATCACCATCGCTTGATCTCGACATTTCTCCTGCAAAACAAGCAAGGAGAAGAGTATTAGAACATATCATAATATAAATTCACCTTATTTACCTGATTTTCACGCTTTATAGCCAACTTCCAAGCATTCACTTCTGCTTTCTTCATGATTCCATTTCATGCCTTAGCCAAATTTTCAAAACCATCTTGCATCTTCAAAATTCATTTCACTGTTGGGCTTCGACAACCTTGATTTTATTCAACTCTGGCTTAAGAAAACTATCTTCACGAAGGATTTAAGCAAATTCACCTAGGCAGTTTCTTTCAAATTCACCGTCTGGAGAATTTCACCTTGAAAACATATTTTCTTCATTTTTGCCTTAGAAAATTTTCAAATTTCCCTTAGGAAATACATCAACCTGGTGCCCACTTAAAATCTTCATCCCAAAATTCTCGACAAGTTGTGGAAGACCTTAAAATTAACTCCTCATCGATAATCTTTGATACCCAGAAGAAAATTTTCTCCAGAACGCATCGAACCCATGGGTGCACAACGAATGGGTTCATTTTATTTCTCTGAATTTTGAACCTTAGAAAATTATTTCCCTGTGAAATTTAAATTCATTCTTCACATCTGTGAATATCTTGTGTTGCTCTGACTTGGAAAATTTTTATATCAACCCGTGCAGCTGGCATTCACCGACTTCACGTCCGACAACTTCACTCGGACTACAGGAAAAAGATTTATCACTTCATCAGACTTAGGCGTTTTTTCTAAGGAGAAAATATTTTGCCTTAGAAAAGTTTTAAATCATCTTGGAAATTTTGTCTTAGAAAATTTTATATCCAGCTCGATCAACTTTGCCTGTGAAAATACCAACTTCACTCAGAAAATTTTCATGAAGGCGCCTAGCATATTTTACCCCTCACTCACCATTTTGCATTTTTCTTCACATTGAAAAATATTTATTTGAAGCTCAAACGCCTTAGCAATATTTTCTTTTTCTTCACTTAACATCTTAGGC